>CM038708.1:42107394-42332394 GCA_021613375.1 Megaleporinus macrocephalus
TACATGTGTGACGGTTATTAAGACCACTAGTCATATTTAAAGATGAAAATATGTAATAAATATTTAAGGCGAATGCTATAACTGTAAAACAGAATACTAGAAAAGGGAATTTCCTGAAATAACCCCCACTCTCTGGGTGGTGCTAAGCTTTTGCTCTGGAATAGTTAGTTGCTGTGGTGTCTCAAGTGATTGACATGGTGGTCCAGATGGTTGCTGAAGCATTACTGTGGTATCTTGGGAAGGGGGGGTGACATGGTTTATATTGCTGTTACAGGAGGTTGCTAGAGCATTGCTAGGTAATTAACATGTCATTGCTGTTGAATAGGGGTGTAAGAAAATATATAAATATCAAAATATATAAATATTATGTTTATTGATACTGTATTGATTTTCAAAAACACAATATCCGTACACAGATTCCTGGCAGACAGTGAGTTATTGTGTGTTGTGTTTAAACCTCTGACCACTAGATAGTGTTGTAATCCATTTTCAGCTCCACTCCAACATTAACAAGTAGCACAAGGGCGCAATGCTATTGTAAGTATTGATAAACCTGTTCATATAGTGGTGTGTTTTAATAGTAGGATTTGAAAAGTCACAGTATATCACTTTGCTTGCAATATCATTATATATTGAATTATAAACGCTGTATCATGATACATATTGTATCGCCAGGTTCTTGCCAATACACAGCTCTACTGTTGAATCATAAAAACTTTGGCTTTTTAAAATACAATATAAAATATAGACACTTGGTGATTTTCATGATACACAAGACACATCATGATGATTTCTTTATTGAGGTTTGATGAGAGAATTGTGATTTGAAATGCATCTCTATTTATGATCCATTCAGTTGATCAGTTTAAGTATGAACGATATCCTTGATTATGGCTAGAACAGTGACCAAGAGTCAGGGCGAAGTGATAGACTGAGCATGTTTCGTTCTCTGTGAGGAGCAACAGGATGATGGTGGTGTTGTTTTGTGTGCCGCAGCTTCAGCAGCGTGACGGAGCAGAGCGGTTCCTCGCGCCTGATGAGACGGCACCGGCGGCGGCGAAGGAAACCCAAAGCTCATCACATGGAGAGGGTGAGCCGGTGGAGGAACTACTCACATGGTTGTAGAAATGGAATGCGGACGGAAGTGTGCGAACTCACATGTTCTCTCTGTTTTTGTTTTTGTTTTCCTTTCTAGTCTTCGTCTTTCAGCAGCATCACAGACTCCACCATGTCCCTGAACATAATCACCGTCACTTTAAACATGGGTGAGTTTCTCCGTCTGCGTGTCTCAGTATTGTACATCCATCATCTCCTGCTTTATCACCCTAGTCGGGGTCACAGGTGGAGCCAATCCCAGCATCATGTACACCATGGACAGGTCGCTAGTCCAGCGCATGGCCACGCACACACTCTCACACCTACAGGCAGTTTAGAGTGAGCATTAACATTAACATAAACTCTATCTAACCATACTAACCACTACACCACCGTACTAACCACTACACCACCACACTAACCACTACACCACCGTACTAACCACTACACCACCATACTAACCACTACACCACCATACTAACCACTACACCACTAAACTAACCACTACACCACCGTACTAACCACTACACCACCATACTAACCACTACACCACCATACTAACCACTACACCACCATACTAACCACTACACCACCATACTAACCACTACACCACCATACTAACCACTACACCACTAAACTAACCACTACACCACCGTACTAACCACTACACCACCATACTAACCACTACACCACCGTACTAACCACTACACCACCGTACTAACCACTACACCACCGTACTGACGACTACACCACCACACTAACCACTACACCACCGTACTAACCACTACACCACCGTACTAACCACTACACCACCATACTAACCACTACACCACCATACTAACCACTACACCACCGTACTAACCACTACACCACCGTACTAACCACTACACCACCATACTAACCACTACACCACCATACTAACCACTACACCACCGTACTAACCACTACACCACCGTACTAACCACTACACCACCATACTAACCACTACACCACCATACTAACCACTACACCACCGTACTAACCACTACACCACCACACTAACCACTACACCACCATACTAACCACTACACCACCATACTAACCACTACACCACCGTACTAACCACTACACCACTGTACTAACCACTACACCACCATACTAACCACTACACCACCATACTAACCACTACACCACCATACTAACCACTACACCACCATACTAACCACTACACCACCGTACTAACCACTACACCACTGTACTAACCACTACACCACCATACTAACCACTACACCACCGTACTAACCACTACACCACCATACTAACCACTACACCACCGTACTAACCACTACACCACCATACTAACCACTACACCACCATACTAACCACTACACCACCATACTAACCACTACACCACCGTACTAACCACTACACCACCGTACTAACCACTACACCACCATACTAACCACTACACCACCATACTAACCACTACACCACCGTACTAACCACTACACCACCACACTAACCACTACACCACCATACTAACCACTACACCACCATACTAACCACTACACCACCATACTACCCACTACACCACCATACTACCCACTACACCACCATACTAACCACTACACCACCGTACTAACCACTACACCACCATACTAACCACTACACCACCATACTAACCACTACACCACCATACTAACCACTACACCACCATACTAACCACTACACCACCATACTAACCACTACACCACCGTACTCTTCTTCACTTCATCTCGTTCTCTCTCCCCCTGTTATTGCAGAGAAGTATAACTTCCTGGGCATCAGTATCGTAGGGCAGAGTAACGAACGGGGCGACGGTGGAATCTACATCGGCTCCATCATGAAGGGTGGCGCCGTGGCAGCTGATGGACGAATCGAGCCCGGAGACATGCTGCTGCAGGTGAGGACGTGGATTGGGCTTTTGACTCGCAGGGACACAGCAGGGACCACAGATACTGAAAGAAAGAGCCAGTCGTGGGCAGAAGGTCTGGGAAGCACCCTCGTGACCTGAAGGTCAGCGTTTGAATTTCCTGAACAGACAGGGCAGGACGTGACTAAAGCAGCCTTGAACGAGACACCTAACCCCCAACTGCTTCCCGGCTCTGTGGATGGGGCTGCCCACTGCTAGTGTGGGGGTAGTGTGCTGACTGCCCCCTAGTGTATGTGTTGTCTCATGTCATCCGTTTAGCTGTGAAGGGTGAAGATAAAGAGGGTGTTAAAAGTGTGTGCATGTGTTTGCCGTCTTCAGTTTTCTAGCTTTTGATTGAACTGCCGCTTCAACCCCTGTGCCTTCTGGAAAAAAAGTCCGTAGCACAGAATGTTCTCTAGATCTAGATTTTCTTTTGATGATAATCTTGAGTTATAGAACAAGGAGTGGACATGAAGCGGAGCAGTTTCACTGACTTGTTTAGCTGAGGAGCGAGTGCGGTGCAGGAAATAGCAAACGTTACAGGAGTGTGAAGTCCAGGACCACAAGACTGACAAACAGTTTCTACTCACAGGCCATTAGACTTGTGAACACCTCACGCACTACCTCTCTAACCTCTCCTATCTGAACTGGTTTTAACTGGTCTGATTTTAACTGCACTGTACATTCACTGTACTGCTGTTTACGTACATCAATCCATTGATCGGCTCTCGGGATTGACTCTAAATTGGAGAAATATCGTCCGGACACATATTTTGATTAAAAATCAGCCAATACCGATACATAGCCGATCGATCCTTCCATCTCTAATACACACACATACATACACACTTATACATACATACACACACATGCATGCATACATATACACATACATTTGTGTACACACATACATGCACACCTATACATGTGGCATACATTCATACACACACACACACACACACGTACATATGCATACACACACATGCGCATGCATACATATACACATACATTTGTACATACACACACACACACACACATACATGCACACCTATACATACACACACACACATGGCATACATTCGTACACACACATACATATGCACACACACACACACATACATTCACACCTATATACACACACACATGTGCATGCATACATATACACATACATTTGTACATGCACACACATACATGCACACCTATACATACACACACACATGCATGCATATACACATACATTTATACATACACACACACACACATACATGCACACGTATACATACACACACACACGTGGCATACATTTGTACACACACACATACATATGCACACACACACACATACATTCACACCTATATACACACACACACATGCGCATGCATACATATACACATACATTTGTACATACATACACACACACACACACACACACACACACATACATGCACACCTATACATACACACACACATGCATGCATATACACATACATTTGTACATACACACACACACACACATACATGCACACGTATACATACACACACACACGTGGCATACATTTGTACACACACACATACATATGCACACACACACATACATTCACACCTATATACACACACACACACACATGCGCATGCATACATATACACATACATTTGTACATACACACACACACACACACACACACACACATACATATGCACACACACACATACATTCACACCTATATACACACACACATGTGCATGCATACATATACACATACATTTGTACATGCACACCTATACATACACACACACATGCATGCATATGCACATACATTTGTACATACACACACACACACACACACACACACACACACATACATGCACACGTATACATACACACACACACGTGGCATACATTTGTACACACACACATACATATGCACACACACACACATACATTCACACCTATATACACACACACACATGCGCATGCATAAATATACACATACATTTGTACATACATACACACATACATGCACACCTATACATACACACACACATGCATGCATATACACATACATTTGTACATACACACACACACACACATACATGCACACGTATACATACACACACACACGTGGCATACATTTGTACACACACACATACATATGCACACACACACATACATTCACACCTATATACACACACACACACATGCGCATGCATACATATACACATACATTTGTACATACACACACACACACACACACATACATATGCACACACACACATACATTCACACCTATATACACACACACACACATGCATACATATACACATACATTCGTACATGCACACACATACATGCACACCTATACATACACACGCATGCATACATATACACATACATTTGTACATACATACACACACACACACACACACACACACACTTTCGTGCACACACATACATACACACACATAAACATACATACTAACGCATGTATAGGCACACACAGACAAATATATACGTACTCACTCGCACACACACATTTGTACACACATGCGTTCATACATACACATTCATACATACATAAATACATGAATGCATGCGCACACACAACACGCTTCAATTCTGCATATACTGGGGAAAGCAGCCCACACGAACAGCCTCAAAAGCTTCCATGGCATCTTAATACTAAACCAGTCAGAGCTGATCTTGTTTGCCAGCTGCCGAGTGCTGGTCGTCCACTTGAACAGAGAACACCGCAAACAGAGTTCTGGCTCAGATTGACAAGTTTAGATACCTGTTCGCTGACTGTGTAAATTGTTGGGTTTCAAAGCTTCTTTTTAAAATGTTTTCAGTTCTTCGTTTCTGTTTATGTTCAGTCTTCTCAGGTTTCTCAGCCTGAGATACGGTGGCTACATCTTCTAGATCTTTCATTTTGAAAGCCGCTTTTAAACAATGGACATTTGGTTAAATATCAGAAACATTACTGTTATCACGTTACCCCGAGCACTGATCTTCCTTTCGCAGGTGAACGACATCAACTTTGAGAACATGTGCAATGACGACGCGGTCCGAGTGCTGAGGGACATCGTTCATAAGCCCGGGTGAGTCGCGTTTAGCCACACGTGCTGTGTTCCTGTCTGTGTAGGTGACTGTTATGTTGGAATTGTTTGTGTAGTTTGTTGTTGGACGCTGAGATGTGAAGAGTGTGTGTGTGCCTGTTTTTGCAGACCTGTCTCTCTGACGGTAGCGAAGTGCTGGGACCCGAACCCCAACAGCTGCTTCGCTCTCCCCAGGAGTGAGTGTGAACTTTAATCATGGAGCAACTTCCTCTGACTGTTATGAATGTTTAATATGGGTCAGTCTGAGAGGATGTAGTCTGGGTTTGATACTACACACCCAGAGAGAGAGTGAGCGAGGGCAGTTCTGGTGTGAAGGACTCAAGACCGTGTGTGCTGTAATAGACACTATGGTTTTTCTGGACAGAGTGGTCCGAATGAGCTAAGCTGACCACTGTTTGTCATGCTGTGTAGATATTGACCATGAAGTGATTTACTGCTGCGTTTTAATTGGCCACCCAGCTGGTCTTTCCTAACCTGGATTAGCTTTACTAAGCCTTAACTAATTTTTATGGCTGTCTACATTATGACAATGCAAATATCAGTTTAGACTATGTTTCAGCAGATAATGATATTAAAGGCTAAGCACCATATCTGGACCCCCAAGTGATTTCACATTGTTTTAGATACTGAAAATATATAAACATGACTTGAAATTAAATTCACTGCTTAAATTTCTCTAAAATAGACTATTTTAATTAAACTGATGGAAAAATCTGAGCTCGCTACAGAACTGTTGGTAAAAATTTTTTTTCTTTTCATTAAAAGAGTTTTTGTTTTCTTTATAGTCTCCTTGTATGTTGAATGCCTAAATATGGTGGTGAAGTAAGAGGGTACTATGTGCTTAGTTATAAGTTATAATGAGCAAGCATGTGAACTCAATCAATACTGATCAGCAAATGTACCTGCCACAGGTGCAGGTCTGAGTTAGGATCTCCAACTCCGCTGTAGTGATGTGTGATATTTCTAGATTAGCTGGTGCTTAGCCTTCAAAGCACTCGCAACAACAACAACTGGATCAGGACTTTCTTGAATTATCCTGGTGCTTTCTCTCATTTTCAGGTGAACCCATTCGACCCATCGATCCTGCAGCCTGGGTATCCCACACCGCAGCCATGACGGGCATATACCCCCCATATGGCATGAGCCCTTCCATGAGCACAGTGACTTCCACCAGCTCTTCCATCTCCAGCTCCATTCCTGAGACCGAACGTAAGGAATAGAGACTGTTTACTCTCAAAACTGTTCAAGCAATAACAGGAACTCAGCATCCGAGACTGGATTTAGGCTTCTCCTTACCAGTTTATATCCAGGCTGTCGTATTTGTAGTCTATATGTGGTTCACTTCACTGTTAGACTCACATCTTGATGGCTTTAGGATGTTTCTGGCTCCCACTCTTCACTCTTGAAGGGGGAAAGATAAGCTTTCTTCTTTTAATTTCACTACTCTGATTAAGTGCTTCTCAATCTTCCTCCTCAGGTTTTGATGACTACCACCTGTCCGTCCACAGTGACATGGCAACTGTAGCAAAGGCGATGGCCTGTCCTGACTCAGGGCTGGAGGTTCGAGACAGGATGTGGCTGAAAATTACCATAGCCAACGCCTTCATAGGTTCATCCCTGATTATATATTATACATTATTTTATTCTGATATAAACATTCTGAACTAGATACAATGGAAAAATATTCATTCGAGGTTGTGTTTGTTTTTAAATGAGCATTTATATACTTCAGCTTAACCCACGTGCTAGTAATTTGGTTACTGCAGGCGTTCACACTCGAGCAGTGAAAAACACACCTCAACGGACTCAGTCCAAAGCTGAAGCACAAGGAAAACGTATGGCCGTTCTAGACGTAATGTGTTAAAGGGTCTTAAACGCACATGATCTATAATAATATAAATGGTTAAGTAGACTAAAAGAGGCTCCGACTTGACTTTTAGAGGCACCAATGACACCTACACGCCTCACGCACAAGAACTCAGACAGTTTGTGGACTATATATATATATATATATATATATATATATATATATATATATATATATATATATATATATATATATATATATATATATATATATATATATATTGGCAGAGAGTCATTTGAGAAGCAGCTAAAACGTGTGTTTTAAAGCCCCCGCGGTATCTAGAGCAGTCTTAGGTTCTTCACTGGACGATTAAGAAACGGTTAACAATGAGACTTTTCAAGTGACTCTACTGAAAGAAACATGTTACACGTGTTAATAATCTGAAAATAATCTGCTAAGATAAGATAAACAGATAAACAGGTGCTGTCCTGCTGCTGTGTTGATGAAGCTCTACGGGATGTTTGAGCTTCAAGGTCTCGTGTATAGCAGTTGTACTGTTGTGATCATCTCCACCGTGCAGAGCTGACAGAGCACCACACTGTTGTGTTTCTGTGTGAAACACTCCCACAACTTTAGATACACCCGAGTGATTGTTTGTAGCTGCAGCTCGTGCTCCGGGGAAAAAAATAATTATAAATATATATATATATATATATATATATATATATATATATATATAATTTCTATAATTTTGATTTGGGAAATCTCTTTGGGATTGACTCAATAATTTTCAAACAAGAGGGGTATTTTGTGAGTTTGTTTCTTAAAACTTAATATTCTTATAATTAGAACTTCTCTCTGTTATGGTTTCATCCAGAGCTTTCTCGTTCTAGACGCAGCTAATGTTTTCACATAACATTTTTCCAACGTTCCAAATGATATTTTTCTCTGATTTTCCTAAATGCCAGTAAATGATCGATGCAAATGATATAGTTTTCAAGTCATCAATCATTATGATTATGAATAGTTGGTTTATGCCCAACTGCAAGTCTCTGGAGGATCCTACACCTTAAGGTTTGTGGGACTCCAGAGGCCACCAGCAGCTTCACATACTTGTTGGCTGCTTTGTAATAGCATTTTAGTAGCTGCTCTATTAATCCCATGATTCCACATTATGCCTTTATCTGCACAAACCCATCTCTACTCTAAATCAGCCACAGATCTCTTCACAGTACGATGATCACGCTTGTGAAGTTGTGATGAAATATCTAATGGCAGCAGAGAGATCCTTGTTCTTTCCCATACTGCTTGAAATCTGAGGCCTGCTTAATAACATGGAACATCCTTCTTAAGTAGTTTCTCTTTAATTGGGCTTACCTGGCCAACTAATTTTCACAGGTGTCTGAGAGAGCTTTCAGTGACCCAAAGAGCCCTGAGAGACAGTCCCATCCATGAGTTTAATTGGAAAAACTAGATTTTTGGAATATAATGTAGAATCAGTTAATTGTTATTTGAAGTAATCTGTTTTCATAGTTCTGGCAGTGCTTATATTCAGGGTGGTAGGTTATGTGTTATATATGAACTTGTGTTGTCCACTCAGGCTCAGATGTGGTGGACTGGCTCTTCCACCATGTGGAGGGCTTCGCCGATCGCCGGGAAGCGCGGAAATACGCCAGCAACCTGCTGAAGGCCGGCTTCATCCGCCACACAGTCAACAAAATCACCTTCTCCGAGCAGTGCTACTACGTGTTTGGAGACCTCTCTGGCAGTGAGTCCCTCTCTCTCTTGCTTCTAGGCTTGGAGTGGAGGGGTGTAGTAATGGAAGGTCACACCTCACATAAACAAATATTAAAAGAAGGCGGTCTTGTGTTTCAGACATGGCCCACCTCTCGCTGCACGACCACGACGGCTCCAGCGGGGCTTCCGACCAGGACACTCTCGCTCCTCTACTACATCCGGCCGAGGCTCCGTGGCCCAGCTTCCCCTACCCGTACCCCACCCCACACTCGCTGCAGGATGGGCCGCAGGCGTACTCCGAGGCAGGAGGAGGCAGTCCTGGCAGCCAGCACAGCGAGGGTAGCTCGTCCTGTTTATTTGTGGTTTAATATTTTTAACCTGCGTCTGGAAAACTCCTCATGCTCTGATCAGAAGCGTACAGGTTTCTGGCTGTTTAAGCGTCAGCTGTTCTGCAGAACGTGGTGACCTGAGCAGCTAATATTGAGTCTCCTGTTAGGATAAATGGACGCATATATTTGTAGTTACTATTTAAGCAGTTGAAGACAACAGAGAGTGTGTTAGCATGACCAACTTTACAGATTAAGACATGAGCTAAAGGCCAGTGCAGTAGATCGTAATAGCTGTAATTAGAGATGGACTGATCAGTGTTTTTGAGGCCGATTCCAATCGCCGATCACCTTTCAATGCAATCGGTCGATAGCCGATACCGAACGAGGGCGGGGTTATATGCCACGGCAGGGCTACATGTAGTTATTAGTGCAAACAAGTCATGAAACCTGGTCTAAACTGGTGTGTTACCATTTTTAATGAGCTCATGTAAAACAGCATATTTTTTTTAAACTAAATTAACAGTAAATAAACAAAATAAATCAAACTTATATCCCAAATAACCCTTAATTTAAAATGAAAAAAAGCTAATTAAATACATGCTGTCAAAACTGCAGTCCTCTGGTTACTTTAAACTTAAAAAAACTACAATCATTAAATGTAGATCGCGGGTGTACTCTTAATACCGTATCAGATTAGTAGTGTTAAATGTCTTTGTCTTGGTTCCCCCACGAGACACGGTTCATTTTACAGATTTTAAAAACGCTCTGAATGAGTCTGCGTCACATACGGTAACAAGCTGCCAGACAGACGCCACGCAACGGAAAACTGTTCTCGCGAGGCGCGCCGCGTTAGTCAGTCTGTGGAAAATGAAAGGGTATGTGTTTCCACCTAGTGGTTCAGGTAGTGGGAGAGTGGGTTTCAACGAAACGCTAGCTGGAAACACAGAAATTAAGCTCATTTGTTTAACGCCATCGATCAGCTCTCGGGATCAACTAAATTGAAAAAAATTGGCATATCACCAATTATTAAATGATTAAAAATCTGCCAATACCGATAAATAGCCGATCGATCTTTCCATCTCTAGCTGTAATGTTATCCTATACGCAGCCTTCGGTATTATATCAGATGTGCTTTAATATTGAAACTTTCTTCTTCCAAACAAAAACAAAAAAATCTTTTGCATTGTACAGTTTATGTTGACCCTTTGCTAGACCTCTCTTCAATTAATTAAGGAATCAGTGTCCAAAAAAAAATCAAACCTATCACTCCTGACAGACAGATGACAGAACTAGAAAAGAACATTTCCTGAAGGAAGTGCAGGATGGTTGTGCATAAACGACTAATAGAGGAGTGCGGGTCAGTACGTCTGTGGATTAGAGGTTGGGGGTCTGTCCTAAGTGAGTTCAGGCAGGTTGGCAGTTGTAGCTTGAATGAATATTTGGGTTAGGCAGAAAATGAATGGGATTCTATGGGAGGAACGAGGGATGAATAAATGACCAATAGAGGAGTACCGGTCAGTATGTCTGTGGATTACTGTTTGGGGGTCTGCTATAAAGGAGTAGAGGCTGTAGGTTAAATGAAACCATGAGGTTTGGGTGTGACCGAAAATGAATAGGACTCTATGGGTAAAATTGACAAACAATATACAGACGAGTGCGGGTCAAGCCAATAATTAATTTGTGGTCGTGGGTCTCTCCTGGGGGGCTGTCGGTCGAGCAGAAGTTCAGTAGATTGGCAAACACTTTTGTATCCCATTCATTTTGTGTAGGAAAAAATAACCAGATAACCATAATCAGTATTGTTGTGTGTGTATAATTAATATATATATATATATATATATATATATATAAAACATCCAATTTAAAGTTTAGTGACGCACATACTTTGAGCCATGCAGCGTGTTCTTTGTGGTACATATGCTATTATGTCTTACTAATGTAAACTTAATGTCTATTATCATAGTCTTGGCCGCCAGTATATAATTTTATAATGTTAAAGTTGATAATTATAGTAGAGAATTGGCTATTTTTGTATTTATGCTCATGAATAGCCTAGTGCATAACACCACCACAGCTGTTCTTAAGCAAGGCTCTTTATCATATTTATTTTAATGTTATAAGTTACTCTGAAGTATCTGCTGAATGTTAATATTTAATATTTTACGTTTTTTATAATGTCTGCTTTTCAGTGTTGGTTGTTTTTTATTGTTTTTTTTTTTTCCTCCCACAAATTCCATGTCGATGCATCTCTTCTGCTGCGTGAAGCGCCGTTAAAAACTCAAACCTGTGTGTTTTCTGTTGCGACAGGGAGCAGCGGCTCGAACTGCAGCTGGAGCCGGATGGAGGGGAGGGTGGCCCCGGCAGACTTGAGGCTGGCCGGGCCGAATGAGACCGGGGACGCCTCCGAGTTCGACTTCCGCCGAGATCGAGCGGCCAGCGAGCGCTCAGCAGCGCCCCCTAGCGAGGGCAGCGTGCGGAGCTCCCGCTCACACACCTACAGCCTCATGCACGGAGTGGCTCGAGCTGCGCCGGGATCGCCCTCGGGGCGCCACCTCGCCCACGTACCCTCGGAGCTCACCGGCTCCCGCCGCTCCTGCAGCACGGCCAACGGGGAGTTCTTCGTTGATATCATGTGACTGTGCGGCTCGGTGGGAGCAGAGGCGCTTGAGCCTTCGCTTTGTGAACTTGGGCACGTGACCGAGGATGGTTTTACAGTTCGAGTGGAAAAAACAAACACAGCAGTAGATTTTAAAGCGATGGTCTGAATGTCAGATTTGCAGTTTTCTCTTGTGCCTAGACTGGTTTGCGCTGGAGCTACGCGGTTCATGTAGCCAACAAGTAATGGAAGGTTTTGTGTGTGTTTTTTATTTATATATATATATATATATATATATATATCTGTCCCAAGACAAACATATATCTCCATTTTTGTCAATTTTAAATTTTCACTCCATTTCATTGGAGCAGCTGCCCAATTGTGTGAACGCTTCATGATAAGTGGACCAATAGAAATTCCCCAATATAACTCTGATTCTGGTTCTATTGACTTACATTCAAAGTTAAAGTTTTGGCCTCTCCTGTAAAGTTGCAATTTTGGAGAAACTTGTTACTTATTGTGTGTGTATATATATATATATATATATATATATATATATATATATATATATATATATATATATATATATATATATACTCACACAAAAAAGTAAAGACTAAATTCCGGTAATTTACAGGTTTTCCCCCATTGTAAAACCCAATTACAGAAGAATAAAGAATTAGCTGTCAATACTTACAGATAATATTGAATATTGATCATTTAGGTGTGCATATTGGTGCATCCCTAGTGCAAGCATTAGTTATTTATTAGGGATGCACCAATATCACAGCTGCTGTCTAGCATTATCTGCCTATATATTCTGCTTTTTATATAATTCCACTTTTTAAATATTTATTGTTTACGGGGTGTAGCCAAGGCATGGCCAGGAGAGTCGAGTGCCACCCTCCAGTGATGTGTGCTCGTCCTTCTGGCCACAGTTAACAGTAACACACAACAACAAATAACATACTAATCATTAGTGAATGCTGTTACCTGGTTGGAAATCGTTGCTGGTCGTGAGTCTCTCACAATAGCTATGCAATGAGCATCCAACATGAATTTAATCCCACACTGTCTGTGTTGCTTGTTTCAGTTAAGCTCCATCTGAAACTGTGGGACGTCAGGGTATCAGGACTTGCTGTTTCCAATACTGAAGTCCATACGGCATCAGTGGAAAACTTTATATCTGGTTTCTTCACAGCTGTTCTGTCAGACTTTTGCTGTTCTACTCCTTCTGAAAACTGCTCTGTGTGGGTTCAATGAATACCTTTGACCACACTAGGTCTTTCAGTACAGAGTTAGTCAAAGTTACAACACGAATAACAAGATTTTTAAAAGGTGTTATGTTAAAATAAGCCAGCTGGTCATTTATTGCTAAGGTTTTGGTTCAGGTGTATCAGCGGCATTCGAATAAAACATAAGTGCACTTACCTGCCGTTAATTACCTTATTATTTAAAAAATAAATAAATAAATAAATAAACACAAACGATCCTAATTCCAACACACCAATTGGCTGATTGGAGCAAAAAGCTGTTTGGTTGCAGTTTAGACTGATCTAACTGTGAATCCCTATTTAGGCTCAACAGAAACTGGTGTCCAAAAGCTTCCATTACTTGTGTCCTATGTTGTCTCCAAAGCAAACTTCCGACCTAAGCATGGCTTTGCCGATGGGCTGCGTTTGAGGAAAAGGAGAAAACTGTGTATAATTCGTTTAATTCATGTCTCTTTAAGCCCCAGCATCTGTATAGAGGTAGCATACTTCACTAAGTCAACGTTCACCCTCACTCATAGAAGCACAGGCCTGTCCCCCGCCTAGAAGTCAGATTACTAATTCCTTGGTTAGATTTAAGGTGCTGTTTAATCTACTGACAGAAGAGGCGGCGAGAAAAACGCTAAATCCTATAAATCAGGTGGACTGATTGAAGGTGAATGTAGTGCAGACGACGACAGAGATGTCCAGATCTTCTCGTTTTCAGCTGTAGTGTGTTTTTTGGAACTTTTTTAAAAACTTTTTTTTTAATACGTAACGTCTCCTCCGAATGTTTCTATAACAATGCATTTTTTTTATTAACCAAGAATATATTTTTCAAGGTTCGTCAGCGATGTGTGTTGGGAGATTTTTAAAAGTGCCGAGGAGAAGTTGTTGTTTTTATTTATGAAGATAGATATATATGTGTGTGTACGAGGGCTCGCGCGTTTGTTTACCCGAAGAATTGCAGCCGTGCCACGCGCCCTTCATCACAGGGGACATCCCAGCTGTGACCGGGGTTGGCTGCGAGGGATGGCGGGGTCCGTCTCTTAGCAGGTCCAGCTACAGCGTCCACTCGGTCGCAGCCACGGTTGGTGATCCCCTCTGAACCCGTTGGGCTGCGTGATGATGCTGTGTTGTGAGTCATCATTAGAAAAGATGTCATGGGTACTACAGTATCTACAAAGATGGTGGGGGTCAGCGAGAATGGGAGGAGAAGTGGGCAAAAAAATTAATAAAAAATTTATGAAAAAAACATCTGTGTGAGTGTTAATTCGGCAACTCTGTCATAGCACGGTTATAATTATGACATAATCAAGTCATGGCTGAGTTCCAGTGATCAATTTTGTTCACTGTCATATTACATTGAATGTTAATAACGTGTAGTGGATATACCTGCTTTGGGCAACTTAAATACATCTAACTAGATACATGGAACCAAGAATATATATATATATATAATTTGACACTACCAGGCAAACGTTTTAGATACACTACCAGCCAAACGTTTTAGTACACTACCAGTCAAACGTTTTAGTACACTACCAGTCAAACGTTTTAGATACACTACCAGCCAAACGTTTTAGTACACTACCAGTCAAACGTTTTAGTACACTACCAGTCAAACGTTTTAGATACACTACCAGTCAAACGTTTTAGATACACTACCAGCCAAACGTTTTAGTACACTACCAGTCAAACGTTTTAGTACACTACCAGTCAAACGTTTTAGTACACTACCAGTCAAACGTTTTAGTACACTACCAGTCAAACGTTTTAGTACACTACCAGTCAAACGTTTTAGAACACTACCAGTCAAACGTTTTAGATAAACTACCAGTCAAACGTTTTAGAACACTACCAGTCAAACGTTTTAGATCACTACCAGACAAACGTTTTAGAACACTACCAGGCAAACGTTTTAGATACACTACCAGCCAAACGTTTTAGTACACTACCAGTCAAACGTTTTAGTACACTACCAGTCAAACGTTTTAGTACACTACCAGTCAAACGTTTTAGTACACTACCAGCCAAACGTTTTAGTACACTACCAGTCAAACGTTTTAGTACACTACCAGTCAAACGTTTTAGAACACTACCAGTCAAACGTTTTAGATAAACTACCAGTCAAACGTTTTAGATACACTACCAGTCAAACGTTTTAGATCACTACCAGTCAAACGTTTTAGATACACTACCAGTCAAACGTTTTAGATACACTACCAGTCAAACGTTTTAGTACACTACCAGTCAAACGTTTTAGATACACTACCAGTCAAACGTTTTAGATATACTACCAGCCAAACGTTTTAGATACACTACCAGACAAACGTTTTAGATCACTACCAGACAAACGTTTTAGATACACTACCAGACAAACGTTTTAGTACACTACCAGTCAAACGTTTTAGATACACTACCAGTCAAACGTTTTAGATCACTACCAGTCAAACGTTTTAGTACACTACCAGTCAAACGTTTTAGTACACTACCAGTCAAACGTTTTAGATACACTACCAGTCAAACGTTTTAGATCACTACCAGTCAAACGTTTTAGTACACTACCAGCCAAACGTTTTAGATACACTACCAGTCAAACGTTTTAGTACACTACCAGTCAAACGTTTTAGATACACTACCAGTCAAACGTTTTAGTACACTACCAGTCAAACGTTTTAGATACACTACCAGACAAACGTTTTAGTACACTACCAGTCAAACGTTTTAGTACACTACCAGTCAAACGTTTTAGATACACTACCAGTCAAACGTTTTAGATCACTACCAGTCAAACGTTTTAGATACACTACCAGTCAAACGTTTTAGATACACTACCAGACAAACGTTTTAGTACACTACCAGTCAAACGTTTTAGATACACTACCAGTCAAACGTTTTAGTACACTACCAGACAAACGTTTTAAAACACTACCAGTCAAACGTTTTAGTACATTACCAGACAAACGTTTTAGTACACTACCAGACAAACGTTTTAGTACACTACCAGACAAACGTTTTAAAACACTACCAGACAAACGTTTTAGTACACTACCAGTCAAACGTTTTAGTACACTACCAGTCAAACGTTTTAGTACACTACCAGACAAACGTTTTAAAACACTACCAGTCAAACGTTTTAGTACACTACCAGACAAACGTTTTAGTACACTACCAGACAAACGTTTTAGTACACTACCAGCCAAACGTTTTAGTACACTACCAGACAAACGTTTTAGATACACTACCAGTCAAACGTTTTAGTACACTACCAGCCAAACGTTTTAGTACACTACCAGTCAAACGTTTTAGAACAGTGACGTCCCATTCTTAATCCATAAGGTTTAATATGAAGTCGGTCCAACCTTTGCAGCTATTAACAACTTCAACTCTTCTGGGAAGGCTCTCCCAGAAGAAAGTTTAGAAGTGTGTTTATGGAAATGTTTGATCGTTCTTCCAGAAGTGTGTTTGTGAGGTCAGACACTTTTGGGTGAGAAGGCCTGTCTCGCAGTCTCCGCTCTAATTCGTGCCAAAATCCCCCCTCCACCAAACTTTACACTCGGTACAATGCAATCAGAGAAGTACCGTTTTACCGTTGGGATTGGCAACCGCCAATCCCAGACTTGGCCACCAGATTGCCAGACGGAGAAGCGTGATTGGTCACTCAGGAGAACATGTCTCCACTGCTCTAGAGTCCAGTGGTGGCGTGTTTTAAACCACTGCATCCGACACTTTGCATTGTGCTTGGTGAGGTTAGGCTTGGATGCAGCTGCTCAGCCATGAAGCTCTCTACGCTCTGTTCTCGAGCTGATCTGAAGAACCGGGAAGTTTGGAGGTCTGTAGTGATCGACTCTGCAGAAAGTTGGTGACCTCTGTGCACTATGATCCTCAGCGTCTGCTCTGTAATTTTGCGTGGCTACCACTTGGTGGCTGAGTTGTCTGGTTCTCAATCACTTCCACTTTGTTAGAACACCACTGACAGTCCACTGTGGAATATTTAGTAGTAAGGAAACTTCACCACTGGACTTGTTGCACAGGTCGGCGTCCTATCACGGTACCACGCTGGAGTTCACTGAGCTCCTGAGAGAGACCCATTCTTTCACTAATGTATGTAGAAGCAGTCTGTATGACTAGGTGCTGGTTTTTACACCATAGAAGTAATTGGAACACCTGAATTCAATGATTTGGATGGGTGAGGGATAGCGAGTGATAGTGATAGCGAGCTACATACAGTACCAGATTGATGAAACTGTACCAGATGATGAAAAAAACATAAATAAATGTTATAACTGATTATTATATCTGTATGTCAAAAATAAAATACTGACTGCATGTAAAACAAGTGCTGAAAAGTGGGATCAGACCATCTGTTAATATAATATAGAATGTAAAACGAAGCCTGTGGAACAGAGATGCTGTCTTTCTGTTGATTTAGGGACTTTAGTGGAAACTAAAGTGTGCAGTTTTTCACTTTGGGAGTTAATTAGGAGTTTTTGTTAAATGCCACGCAGAAATTGAAAGGTCAAAGCTGTCCGTCTCACAGGCCTGACAAACGGCAAGAAGCTTTTGGGTCGTAGCTTTGATTTTTTGGATTATAAGTACAGAAACTATAGAAGCCCAGAACCTGTCCTCGTTTACTGACTGTATTGTATGTAGAAATTTGGAATTTAGAAATTTAATTTGAAAATTCTAATAGACTTTCAATTAAAAATTACTTTCCCAAAAACACAATATTTTTATAAAATTGTTTATCTGTATTTACTGTATTTATCTGTATTTTTGTTCTTACAATGGCGTGGGTTCTGATTGAGCCAGAGTCTGATCTTGAAAGTCAGGTAGAACTAGAAAAGAGCATTTCCGGTTGAAGGGATAAATAAACGACAAGTAGATGAGTGCGGGTCAGTATGTTTAGGGACCTGCTCTGAGTGAGTACATACCATTTGGTGGCTCTATGTACTCAAATAGAGCAGCGCACCCCAACAAACCATAATTTTTGGGTGTGCTTGAAAATGAATGGGACTCTATGGAGAAAAAAGAGGGATGAAACAAAACGACAAAAAAGATGAGTGCGAGTCAAAATAACACTGCAGTCGTGGTTGAGGGTCTGCCTTGAGTCAGTGTATGCGAAACGGTGTCTGTCAATCAAGCAGAAGTTCAGTAGATTGGCGTGCACCTGTTGATCCTATTCATTCTCTATGGGAAAAAAATCAGGGAAAAATCTGTTGTTTTCTGGAATCCGTGCGTCCGATCAAACACTTCATACAAATCAGAATCACATAGTCAGACTGGACTATCTGGAGTTGCAATGGTCTTGACATTCTGAAGACTGCAGGAGGAGTTACACAGCGAAGATCTGGTAGAAAGCAAAAACCAAATAACAATAAAGGTGTTGTGCAGTGCTCAACCAAAACAAGCTGATAGGCCTGATGCACCTTCACAAGCTAGGCTGGAGCAGGATGATTCCGGGTTGTACGTTTTTATTGTTTTAAAAACAATGGCGTGTACTTTGGTCTTTATAACTTTGCAGACTGGTCACATGCACAAATAGCCTCAAACGTAAACAGAAAAGTACACAAGGTCCACTTATAGCCTTTTAATTACAAACAGGTTTGGTGTTTTAACATTAGATTGAATTCACACTCAAAAGCTTCAGCTCTGAGAACAGAAACGACGGAAAAACCTATTTTTACAACCCCAATTCCAAAAGTTGGAATTAACTCAACTTAATGGCAGAGACACATCTCAAAAAAGTTGGGACAGGGACAACAAAAGGCCAGACAAGTGTTACTAATCAACAGCTGCAGGAGCAATTTGCAAGTAAGTCACTTGACTGGGTCAGAGGCAAAGATGTGTAGATGTATTCACCAATCTAAGAGAAACTGCATCTAATATTTTTGGAACAATTCCAGAAAAGTGTTCCTCAAGATAAAATTGCCCACCATCTACATTACCAACTATCATCAAAAGATTCAGAGAATCTGGAGAAATCCCTGTGTGCAAGGGACAAGGCTGAAGGTCAGTGCTGGTTGCTCATGATTTTTGGGCCTTTGGGCATCACTGCATTCAAAACCCTAACCCTAGACATGATCCTGTTCTGGAGATCAATGCATGGGTTCTGGAACACCTCCAGAAATCAGAAGTCTGTAAATACAGCCCACCATGCAATCCACAAATGCAAGTTAAAGGTGTGCAAAGAAGGAGCCATATGTCAACATGATCTAGAAACACCACCGTAGTCTCTGGGCCAAAGCAAAGTGGAAAGCTGCTCTGTATCCTGTGTCTCTGATGGTCTGGTGTTGCCTTAGTGTCTATGGCGTGGGCAGCTTACACATCTGGAAAGGCTCTCTCAATGCTGAACACTATGTATAGGTTTTAGGACAACATCTGCTCCCATTCAGACAGCGTTTCTTTACGGGAAGACCTGTAAAGGGAAACCAAATACTACAACCATCTCAACAGAAGGCTGGTCTACAGTCCAGACCTTCAGCAACAGAAAGCATTTGGAGCATCATGAAATGAAAGATCCAGCAAGGCCCGAGACTCTTGAGCAGCTAGAATCCTACATCAGACAACAATGGGACAACATTGCTCACCCAACCCAAAGCTCCAGCAGTTGGTCTCCTCACTTCCCAGACTGTTGTTAATGGAGGAGGTGATGCTACACAATGGTAGACGTGATTCTGTCCCAACATTTATTAAGATGTGTTGCTGCCATCAAGTTCTAAATGAGTTAATAATGATCATGAAATGGTAACATCTGATTTGTGTTACATTCTATTAGAATAATAAAATATCGTCGCTGTCCAATGAATAACATATCTTCATTTTTGTCCATTTCTGTTTTTCTAATCACTTAAACGCAGAAGCTGCGCTTTACATTGGGGGAGAATTTCATGATGAATGGACCAATAAAAATGATTGAAAATAGCTTGGAAAAAATTCTGGTTCCATTGACTTCCATTGAAAGTGAAGACAGTTTTTGTTCTCTCCTGTAAAGTTGCCTTTTTGGAGACCGGTGTTATGGATCTATGAAATTTCCAATTCATTGCATTCAGTTGTTGGCGGATACATAGATCCCCACCAATGTCAAGAGCAAATCTATGTCCTTCTGACTGGGTAGAGGCAGAGATGCTCAGAAGCAAAGATGGGCCGAAATTTGCCAGTCTGCAAAAAAACTATATTATAAAATAATTAATTAAATTATAAACAGTAACAGTGTTCAGAAATATAGATAATACAGAGACTCCACAGAATCACCTGAACGTGTGGTTGGACCAGAGGCTCCCAAACTCATTATTTCTTGCCCCTAGTGATGCTTGTAGCAGCCCACTGTCAGTGTTCCATGTGACCACAAGAGGGCACTATTGCACTGTTTGCTCTGGTGCCTAGAACATGACACTGCTTTGATGGTGTCGAGGTGGGAATGGTGGATAAGTGCACAGCTGGACTGTCTGCTTCCTTTCGCTTCTCACATACGATTTATTTATCGGCTTGACAAGAGAAGAGCCTGCAAAGGGATTTCTCAGGAACTTTCTTCTTCCTCCTCTGATCCAACAGCATCCTGCTGGCTGCAGAGACGTCGGAGATGCTTATATAACCGCCCCAACCATTTTACAGCCATTTTTGTACATGCAACAAGATGCTAACTGCCAAATCCATCCCCTGCTGTGAGTTCAGGGCTGCACGATGTGGGCCGTCAGCCTGACTGTAAAGGCAGTTCTTTTTATATACGGCTCGCTGTTCCTTCACACTTCAAACCAAGTGTGCTGAAGATGGATTCCGTATCTGGTTACCTGAGGATCTTTTCCTTGGATGGTTGTTTAGAGCCACCAGAGAACATAGAGTTATTATAAACAGAGATGTTTGGATGCTGACCTAATATTCCTAATATGTCGTCTCTATCCAAATAAAAACATGCGCCTCCACCTTGGACAATTTTTATTTTTAGGCATTGTTCGAACTCAACAGCTGCCCTTTACATTGTGTGAAAGTTTCATGATGATCGGATCAATAGAAATGCTCCAAAATAGGTTTGAAAGATTTCTGGTTCCATTGACTTGCATTGAAAGTAAACACAGTTTTTGGCCTCTCCTGTAAAGTTGCCATTTATACTTGTTTTTCTTGGGACAGGGACGATATGCAGGTCCTGTTGTTAATCCCTGCTTTGTCCACTCTCTAAAAAAAACATAGTCCATCTTTTATATGCCAACATCTGCTGGATGTCCATTCAGGGAATGCACACACACACACATACACTCAGAGAGCTGGCATGGCCGCTAGGACGAATGGACAACAGATGAGCTAGATGAGTTATGCTTGTGAGCTTGTGCTGGGTGAGCTGGTCAGAGAGAGAGAGAGAGAAAGAGAGATAGAGAGAGAGAGAGAGAGAGAGAGAGAGAGTTTGGGGGGGGCACAATGTTTCTTTAAAGCTGTGGGGGTCATATCAGACTTATATCTAAGTTTTACACAAGATGCAGTTGGTTTAAAGGAGCGGTATGTAAACTCTAATGGTGATGTCACCCAGCCCTCTTGATTCTTTTTTGCTTTGTATATGTTTTCTTTCATAAGGAAGATCCCCCCTTTGTCAAAATCTGAGTTCTGGTTCTCTAGCACTGGTGTTCTAGCTATTTATTCTACCTATGGAGCTGACCTACCAAGCATAATCATATCAGTAGTACAGTGTATAGTACACTCAGTGTTTATAATGTTTTATTGTGTTTTTAATGTAAATTCAGTTAATAATAACTACACACTCACAATCAGACTTAGACAATCAAACATTGTAATTATTCTTTTAATGCTAGTAACATTTTCCATTCGCTCAGGTTCAAATTTGCCCGTCCCACCTTAAATGATGCTGTGGTTACATTCTGTTGGCTAAGATATTATAATCTGCTACACCATTTAAGGTGGAAAGGGACATTTTTAAGTAGAAGCTGGTGATAAGAAGCTGAATGTCAGCATCAGAGTATAAACACTACACAATTTAAGGTGGATTGAGAAAATTCAAGAACTGTATTTTTAATATCGAATAACAATAAAAAGCTGATTTCAGCCTCGTAGTTTTAATACTGGTTGTATTTTTGATTTGAGATATAAGATGGCACAAAATCTGGATCTATCTAAAGTTTTATGTGGGAAGTAATTATTAAATATAGATTCTTCTTTCTTCTACGTCTTCCAGCTGGAGCTATAGTGCCAACAAATTCAAGCTGCTGCTTCAGTGTGAAACCATAAAACATTAAAGTCACCCTCTACAGTCAGCATGTGGGTTGGTCCAATCTGGGCTACTGTAGAAAAACATAGCGTTGTTACACAGCAGCCTCTGCTAAAAGATGACCCACTTCAATGTAGATATGGAGGGCTCATTCTAGGCCAATGGAAACAGTAATGTGTAGCTAGGGGTGATTGTACACAACTGAAAACATAGTTTTGTATATTATGTTCTATTTCTGCTGATAGAGCCCCACTAAATTTTGCACACTGCTCCTTTAATTCTGAAGATAAAAAAAAAAACAAAGCATATGTCATTTAGACACGGAAATGTTATTCATAGGACTAACTTTATACAAGCTGTCTGCCCGCATGAGCTTATTAGAGAGAAAACACGTTTTATATGGCCCCACCGCATTAAAGAAACATTCCTGTAAATGAGATGAAGATTGTTTACGGTTTAATGAAGCTCCACACAGTGAAAACTTTATGAATACAGCAGGGGCGTAGCTAGCTCTAGTTTAGGGGTGCTTAAGCAGACACTGTGTCAGTGTTTTATTTGACTGGTGTCGTGTGTCTAGTAAGTTTTGTAAAGTAGTATTTTTGTACTTTATCACTCAGAACCAACACATTACAGTCATTATCAGCCTAGCTCGAACCCTAAACCATATTTCTGATCACTCTTTATTCTGTTATTGTTAGCTAGGAGTGACTCTGACGGTTTAGTTTAATTTAGCAGGCTAATGCTAAAGGAGTGAGAGAAGCTGTAGCTGCTGTGCTGTTGGTTAGCCTGTGTGTTATTAAAGCTAAGGTGCTAGAGTAGTGCTGTCTGTATGTGTATTAGCTAATTAATGTTACAGAATGATAAGATATGAAAACATTATACTATAACATAACTCTGTGTGTGGTCAGCCAGTCAGCTATGGATATTCGATTCTTTTTCGGTCATGACACACTCACCCAAAGTCTCACTCTCCTCTTATCAACCTAGCCCACAGAAACTTAATATTAAAATGTGTTAAATGAATATGAATCTATTCATTTTTCTCTTAGATTATATATATATATATAGATTATCCTTTATTATATTTTACTTTTAATAAAATGTCTTCATACATTTGTAATTTAAGCTTTGTGAAGGTTTTTTTAAGTTTTGTTAGTGTCTTTCCAGTCACAGTGTTGCCCCAACACTAATTTTAAATTGATAGTCCAAAATGACTTTAATGCTTAGCACCCCCTAAACCTCTAAGCCTACAATCACTCCTTCTCTTTAGAGAAACCAAGGGCGTAGATTTGCTCTTCACATTGGTGGGAACCTGTGAATCTACCCCGCCACAAAACCAAAGTAACAAGCCCAGAAAAAAATTCAATCTTTTTTTATAATGTCAAAAGACATAAGCTCGTTTCAACCAGTTTCACACCAGTGAACAGTGAGTTTACATCTGAATGCTCAATGTTACTTCAGCTATAGTGGAACTGACATCTCTAATACATTAGCATTAATAAAAGTAGGAATGTTGCTTGTTATTTGTAGCTACAGACGATGTTAGCCTGCTGTATGCTGTGCGCTTAAGCGTAGCATCGCCATTATCGTTATTATGATGGACTCATTTCATTAGACTTTCACTAGACTTTAAGTGACTTACACGTTTCTTTGAACAATAGCTTTTTTTGTTGACATCCTCACTCGCTTTGCACCAGAATCTTACACAGTGAGTCCCATATGACTGGAAAGCTTTCCTTCCAGTTTGGCGCCGCTAACAACCAAACGTAGCTACAGAGTCTCACGTGACAGCAGCACAGCCAATCTCAGTGGACATATGTGTTACAGGGAGGTAGAACTCGAGTAGAGAGCGTGATTTAACCCTTTCTGCACCTCTAGGTTAATCAGGCGTTGACCGATTGGGGTCTTTTTTTCAGAGGGGATCAATTTATTGGTAAGGACAGTTCAATAATTGCTGGATATTGGTGGGGACACGTCACTTCAGTGCCTATTCCGCGCCCTTGAGAGAAACTGTCCAGTTCTCTCTTCTACAAGGATCCTTAAAACAAAGATCAGAGAGAAACGAACAAAAAAGAAATGACAGTCAAAACAATTTTGCCCACAGTTTTGTATGTACAGGCCTCCTCGGTAGCGTCTGAATCCTAATTCGTTTTGATTCCGAGCCCAAAAATGAGGTCTCCTCGATTACGCTCACCATCCCGGGAGCCAAATTGTCACAGCAATTGTAGAAAGGATGACGGACTGAAAAAGCAGCTCTCTGGCCGCTTATTAAAGTAGCCTTTAATGAACTCTGGCTGTGTGGGAGCCTGTGGAGGGATAACACGCCCAGAGGCCTTCAGCTTTGCCGTTAGAGCCGGGATATCTGACCCCTCTTCTTGAACCATTGCATGAGCAGTCTCATCAACATCCTCGCTGTCTGTAATCCAACCAGTGTAACGTCTTCTCATTACTGCCCCCTTAATGCCAACAAGAAAGATTTAAAACATGCTTTGATTACACATTATCCATTTTCCTGATTCCATCCATCCTCAACTGGACATCAGAGCAAGCGACTTCTCTAAGTGCATCTGTAGGCTTGTTATGTAGAGTGATCGATACGTTTCTGACTAAGTAGTCAAGCTAACTTCGTTACTCTCCGCACACAGTGCTCTAATCCTTCCCCCGTGTGTGTTACCGTTACACTTCTCTGAGCTGTAATGAATGCCTCTAATGTGCTGTGATGCGTCATAATGGTTCACACTATTTATAGACCATTATTGTAACCCCCATTTTATGAGAGCTACGGATTCAATCCCTAGTTTAGAACTCCCAAGCAGTTAAGGGGTTAACATTATTTGAGTTTGGTGTGCTGAGCTCTTCAGTGGGGAACCGTCATGGCTCTCTACGGCCTCTCAGGGGGCCTAAAATATTCTTAACACACACACACACACACACACACACACATATATATATATATATATATATATATATATATATATATATATATATATATATATAATTTTATTTTATCTACTTACAGTTTGACAATCAACATCTAAACAATTATAAAAATATAGGCAAATAAATTATTCAAATGTGTCTATTCAATCTGTGTTGGAACGTGAGGGGTTAAGTGGAAGCCTGTGAGTCTGGGTCTCCCCCTATAAGGACTGTGATGCCTCCACAGAATGTTGGTGAATGGTGGTCCTGCTGTTCGTGTACAGAGGGGGCCAGGCAGTTATAATTCAGCGCCATACTAATTTCAAATGACAGTAAAACTGACCAATCATATCTTCCCTCTAAGTGGGCGGGCTTAACTGTATGATCATTTCCGCCTGCTGTGGAGACGCTAGCTGGAGAAACAGCTAGCTAGCGCTAGGCTACCACCATTAGCTAGTTTGCTGAGTCATGATGGAAGCCCATGTCCCCCCCTTAAAACTGTCAAAACCCACCCCCTCTGAAAACTCGAGCACAAATATTTCTCTTGTGAGAGCAAAAAAGCATTAAAGGAGGAAAATAGACAGTTTGAGTGTGTTTATGATCGGGTATTTATAAGGAGGAACCTTATTTTGATTAAGGAGTTGTCTATGTTGTACAGATTTTATTGCTTGCTGCATTTCTGTCGTCTCATTGCAGTTTATTTTTTTTTCAGACGGCAGTTGGGGGAGAGGGCCGAGGCTTAGGGGTCACGGTTCGCTACTGATCAGCGCGCAGGGAGCAGTGTTGGCAACTTAGTGACTTTGTCGCTATATTTAGTGACTTTTCAGACCCTCTAGCGACTAGCGGCAAATCTAGTGACTGTTTCTGGTGTTATTGGAGACTTTTAGAGACTCACATGAGAGGGAACACACATGAGAGGGAAATGCTTCAGTGTGACACGGTCGATTTCAAAGACAACAAAAAAAAAATCTACAGAAGAAGTTCATTTATTTAGAGTTTATTTGTAGTTATAACATATTTAGAGTGTTTTTAGTCACTTTTTGTCTCTCCCACAACGTTATTCCTTCAAATACACACAAATAGACTATTATGCAAATTAGGCGATTGCGTTATTTAGCGACTTCTAGCGACTTTTAGGACAGACAATTGCTACTTTCCTCACTGAGGAGTTGGCAACAGTGGCAGGGAGGGAGAAGCTGTAGCTCACAGCTAGCTTAGAGCTAGCTCACAAAGACAGCTCTTCTTGATGAAAAAAGTGCCTAGGTTGAGGCTAAAGCCACCTTTGAATGTTTGAGTGAAGCAAGACACTAAATGGCACAAAAACCTCACCCGAAACTCGATTTTTGCTGCTGCTGGTTCTATAGCTATTAAGGAAAAAGGACCAAAAGCTACATGTTTAGCGCAGAGGCCAGATTTTTTTTTTGTTGAGGGTATCAGAAATCCTGGAGCATGGATTTCCTCTTGGATTTTGTGGATTTTTCTCGTCTCATTTTGGAACCCTTTCTGTGAAGTTGATGGCGAGCCACCAAAAGAGACTGAACTGACATCTGACTGCTTATGAATTCATTCTGAACTAGCTGGTCACGTGGTAGGATTGAGATTGACAGACTTTTTTTCTTTTTTTCGGTTTATTTATGGATGTTGTTGTTGGGTTTATTTAGATACAGCGCTAAGTTGTAAATTTACAGCTAAACTATATTAACGGTAATAACTAGTGTCTTATAAGCTAAACTAACTAAATACATAAAGGTAACACTAATCAACCTGAAATAACTCTACCAAATACAAAATAGCGAACTCAAGCAATACTAAACTAAAGCCCAATCCAGGAGCAGTTAAACTAACTCCTAATTACACACAATTACTTAATTACAAGTCATATGTTGTGTTTTTTATTTCTTTTTGTCATTTTAGAAGTAAAGACAATCATTTTACTTTAAACCCCATCTTGTATCTGTTTAACGCTGGCATACCCCAGCCTCCTCTGCGAATCTGAACCTCCAAACCTTCATTTTTTTAAAGTCCTTCCTCCAGATTTGTATTTCAAATCTCCAACTTAGGCAATACACCTGATTATAAACTAACATTAATAAATATATATACATTTAAATAAAACAATAACAGAGTGTAATTAATACTTTTTCTACATTGGTTAATTTGTTGATTCCTCTGTTTAAGAAATACATTATATCTAAACTCTACAATACTTAAAGCCTTGTTTCTTGAGTCCCTCAGGGCTCTACTTTAGGGCGTTTGCTCTTCTCACTATCCATGCTACCTCTATGAAATGTACTAAGGAAACATTTTCATAGCTGGCGATACGCAATTATACATTTCTTTTCCTTCCTTGTCAGGAAGATGCTTTGGGGTGGATGTCACAAAATTTTAATTTCCTGGTATCTATTATACTTTTAGCTGAATAAAATCTAAACCTGGTTCCATTTTAGGGCCTTTGCTGAGGTTCAAAGTGAAGACTCTGTAGACAGGAATATTTTTTCAGTTGGATGTCACAACATTTTAGTTTCCCAGAATGTATTATGCTTCTTAGCTGAATTAAAACCCTAGAATAATTTTAGCTTTATTCCTCTGGAGTCCCACAAGGTTCTATTTTAGGGCCTTTGCTCTTCTTACTATCAATCCTACTTCTATGAAATGTGGTCAGGAAACAGGTACCTTTTCAGAGCTGATGGTATGCAATTATAAATTTCCTTTCCCTCTGAAAGTAAAGACTCAGTTGACAGGAAGAGTAGAAATTTAATTTTCGTTGTTTAAGGAATCGATGTTTCTTAGCTGAATAAAAACTAAACCCTACAATAGTTTTAGCTTTATTCCTCTGGAGTCCCACAAGGTTCTATTTTAGGGCCTTTGCTATTTATGCTATCTCACCATCATTTCAAAGCTGATGATACGGAATTATACATTTCCTTTTCTTTCTGAAAGTGAAGACTCTGTTGACAGGATGATATTTTTTAGGTGGTTGTCAAAAAATGTTAGTTTCCCCTGTTCAAGGACTATTATGCTACTTAGCTGAATAAAATCTAAAACCTACAATAACTTTAGATTTGTTCCCCTGGAGTCCCACAAGGTTCTGTTTTAGGGCCTTTGCTCTTGTTACTATCCATGCTACCTCTACAAATTGTGCTCAGGAAACATGAATCTTTTCATAGCTGATGATAACACTAATACAATACCTTTCCTTCTGAAAGTGAAGACTCTCTCAATGTATAGTAGCTGAATGTAAACTCAACCCTAAAATAGTTTTAGCTTTTATTCCTCTGGAGTCCCACAAGGTACCATTTTGAGGCCTTTGCTCTTCTTACTATTCATCCTACCTCACCACAGGTATCTTTGCAAAGCAGATGATATGCAATTACACATTTCCTTCTGAAAGCGAAGACTCTCAAGGGTGCCTACTAAACATTTTGAAGCCATGCGTTGCTCTAAACCAATGACAAAGCCTATTGTCATGGAAATGTAAAGCCAGGTGATGGTGTCATGAGGCTGGTGATTAAAATCAGAACATAAAATGTTTATTGCAAGTTAGGATGTGTCTTATGTACATGCTATCACAGAAGAGCACACGTTTTAAATGTACAGTAGAAATGTTCCAGGCTGGATGCAACAGCTTACTATCAACCATTAACAAACAACGTAATACAGTGAGTTCAAAGTCCAAATGATCAGGGACTGCATGTGCCGTGAAAAGACTACTAATTTACTGTCATGCAGAAGCCATTGTAACATTATTTGATAGGATACAGCGATCACTACATACCCAGCTTGGTGACACTGTTAAATGTTAATTACAGTAGCTCATACTGATGCAAAATCACCACATCACCATATCGGAGTAGACAGTGCTGAGGAAGAGTTCAATTGATACTGCATTAACGATAACGCAACAATTAGGTCAGTCATGCAATTCCCAAACAAACGTGTCGTGCTCTCTTACCGAAGCGCCTTCGTCCTAATTTGCCCCTGAAGATTCAGGGCAGGAGAAACTTGTGAAACATTTTCCATCTTCATTCATGCACTTTCCTAAGTAGAATAATTGTTGAGTATGGCAAGAATTGAAAACTACTATAACCGTGGACGTTCACCAAACTCACCAAACAAAACGTAACTCCTAAATTGCAATTCTTTGGTAGGATACATGTGTTCACCAGGTTGTGACAGTTGCTACCACAAAAAAGTGTTTTTAATAAAACTGTAAATACTAGGTAGTAAATTTGGCTTCAATTTCAGTGCCAACTCCAGTTTCAGTTACGAATAATGACTTTGCTGGTAAAGATTAAAAAATTCAGCACTCTTGAATGGTGTAGTCGTCTATTCCTTCTATTCCTGGATTTGTCGCCCATGGTTACGACTGTGGCGATGCCACAGCCATTGGGGAGTCCGACAGCGCACAAACTGACCCCTATTACTGGGTGGGTACGACGAATCTCGCTCTCCCCCTATATATCTAGCCAACACGGTTGTTTGTTAGCTAAGCTAACAGAATTCATAGTTTCCCAGTCTCCTCTTGGTGTGAAGAGCTGTGCAAAGACAATGCTCTAGTGGCAGTTTGCAATAGTCTGCTGTCTCTGAGAAAGCATCTGCTGACCTTCACCCTACCAGTAACTACATTGGAGAGGAAATTAGATAAAACAAAGGAAGAGCTCAATAAAACACAGATGACTTTCCAGAGATCTCTTGCCCAAAAGGTCTGGGTTTGTTAGTGTTTTCTGAAATTTGGTTGGTTGGTATGGAAGAAGGGTTGCATTGAAATGAGTGAGCTCTAGGATATTAGAACAACAAAGTGGTAACCCTTCCACTTGACTCACTACAAGGTAGAAGGAAGGGTTGCAGGTATGTTGGCCTTATTAGTTTTAGAGATTGTGAGCTCATGCAACAGCCACTTTGAGAACCCAAATTACATTTCAGTTTTTAAAACATAATTATAACCTACAAGTCTAAGATTATCGGACTGGTTACTGCCCTGAACTCTTGGGCATTTTTTTTTCCAAGGATGCTTTCTCTACATATTTTTTTTCCGATTGCATGTAAACAAAGTACCAGTGAATTAGGTTGTGGTTCTTAACCTTCAGGATGCAACATGTTTCCAAAAACAACACAAACATACTTATAAATGAGTAGTGTTTTGCTTTAAAAACCAAACGAGAGGTAACGTAAGGCATTTCCTCAAATGCAACGTCCAGGTCACATCCGGTTGCCTCAGAAACCTAGTCTGGAGAGTTTTATCCTGTAAGTTAAAGTCAAAGGTTCTTTTCAAAAACGTAAACGTGTGCAAAAGTGTCATGCACTGAAATCCCATGGGCACACATCAGCCATGTTGAGTTTACTGGCTGCGGCTGCTGCTGCTGCTGTTGTCGTTTGAGAGGTCGTGTGGTTTTCCCTAGCTGAGAGGTGCTTGTCCTTTGAGGTGACACTTGGCACACCCTCCGTTTCCCAAGGGCATGCTTCAGCACGTTTATTGTCAGAGATCCCAACCTCCCTTGTCGAGCTCCTCCTCCTACCGGATGCTGCCGTGGTAGCCTGGCTGCTGTCAGAAGTTTGGCTGACCCGGCGCTTCTCTGAAGGTTTGCTTGAGGAGCTCCTCCTCTCTCTACTTCTGGATTTATCTACTTTTTGTTTATCGTCCTCTTTATCCTTCCCTTTGACCTTTGACGAACAGGAACCTTTTCTCTTCGCGTTAGAGTCCCTTCTCTTTGAGTGGTGTGATGGGCTGGAAGTCTTCTCCTGGTTGGGGGATGGAGGTTGATCATAGTCCCAAGGGCAAATGTCAACCATGAGCGCTGGAGGCTGCAGAAGACTTCCAGTTGACTTGGAGATGTCTGAGAGGATCATCCTAGGATGTCCATCCGTGGGGGTAACGCTTTTCTTGCGGCTGGTTCTCTCAGATTCCAATCCCTTGGAAGATGGATCTTCAAATTCCCATGGGCACAAATCTGCTTTGTGGGCGGACAGTTTCAGGGGCGATTTGGGCTTTCTTCCTTCATGCTTGTCGCTCTCGTCCTCCCTTGTGCTACCCTTGTCTCTGGAGCGGTGCCGGTTTGACGGAGACTGGACCGCCATCTTTTGTTTGTGCTGAGACCGTCCACTTTTGGAGCTGCTCCCGTGGATTGTAGTGGTTTCACTCGGTGCAATGGAAACATGTTTTTGGGCCTTCCCCTCTGATGGAGTGGGCAACTCTTCCATTTCCCATGGGCAAACTTCAGAAAGGTCATACAGGTCCTTGCTCCTCCCTGGCTCTGAGCAAATGGAGGGCTGACTGCCGCTCACTTGTTGCTTCATGATACCCATTTTGCTTGGGGTCTTGGTGTACTCGACAGATTGGCTGATGATCATCTTCGGAAAGCATTCAGGCGATTCGTCTACCTCTGAAAGCATTCTGGTGTCTCGGGCCTTGAGGCCTTTTTTGCTGGCATCCTCAACGCTGTGGGTCTTTCCTGCAAGCCCCAGAGTTCTCTCCCTGGCGCTAGCTATAACACTTAAAGACTTCTGTAGCATTGAGGTCCGGAGATGCACAGGCTTCTTGTCTGCCGCTAAGTTGTGCGCGCTAGCAGACTTGCACACCAGGGGTACTGACTCGGCAGACTCAGCGGGCTCAACTTTTGGCACCTCAGGATTTTTCTTTGCCGACTTTCTGCCCATCAAGGTGTCCAGGAGAGATGACTCTGTGGTTGAGTTCTCCAATTTGTCTGCGGGACCTCCATTTGCATTTTCGCCCTGCTCGTGCGAATGGTCATAGCTGTGGGACCTCTTCAGGGAGAAGACCCTGTTCTTCAGAGATTCCTCCCTGGACCTCCCACCTTGGGAGGGCTCAAATGGGTTTCTCCGTAGGGTGCTGCGATTGCTGCCATGCTCACTTCCGTCCCTGTCCTCACGACTATACTGGCGACTCACTGTCTCGGGTATTTCTGTGATGCGTCGCATGAGGGAACGCCCAATGCCTTTTTTGGAACTGCGTTTTTTTTGGAGATGAGGATTATTGGCTAGCATCTTCTTGCGCTTATAGATCTCGAGTTGAGCGTAGAGCTTTTTTAATTCCTCCTAGACAGAAAGAAGCATACAATTGATTAGGTGGGTGCTAAGATCATCCAAAAGTCTTTCACCTCTGTTCTAAAGTTTGGAATCAGTGTTTTTAGTAGTATTAAAACACTCTGGTTACCAATACATTTTGATGAAGTTTTGTATTATTAACCCCATATTATTTATTGTTGTAGGTACAATTCTAAAAATTACAAGTGACTAGTGACTCCAAGCTTTTTGAACAGCAAAATTCTGACTGGAAAACTCTTAATAAACTATTTTAGATAAACACAAGCAGGGAAAGCTCACTCTAATGTCTTCAGGGTCCAAACTGTGTTCGCTCCAGGCTGAAGTTATGCTGCTGTTCAGGTAAGAACCGGACCGGCCCATGTCCAACTCGTCCTCATAGGCCTCAGTAGCAATGTCGTCCTGCATGTGTGTCCCAGTGAAGAGAAACTGCAAAGGAAACACACCGTAGCTTGACCTGCCATTACATCCTAACATTACATCCTAACATTACATCCTAACATTACAAACTTCAGCCATCAACGGTTGATTTGCAGTCAGCTCCATAATTATTTGTACCATTGGTAAAGATGGGCTATATATGTTTTGTGCTTAATAAGTTCAGCCTCACACAGAAAATATATAAAAACTGTAAACTTGAATTGGCGTAAATGTAGTCAAAAGGAAACAAAACCTTTATTAGAATATATTATACAAAACAATGTGTATTATTATTGCATCACCATTGCAGTTAGTACTTTGTGAAACCTCTCTTTGTCAACAGAAGAAGAACAAATCTACTATAATGCTTGTTAAGAGCAAGGAATCTGAGACTATTCCACAAAACTATGTCTCCAGGACCTCCAGGAACCTCAGATCATCTTTTTTAGACACTCTTCTCCAGCTCAGTGTAGGTCAGTGGATTTGGATGGAAATGCCAAAGCTTGAATCTATCGTCGTTGAACCAGTTTTTTCCATTGAATGTGTGCTTTCGATTGCTTTTTGGCTGAAGCAGGCAGTCAGTTCACCAAGTCGTGTACATGTGGTTATTTTCTATAACCTTTTTTAATGCCCAACCTACTTTGAGTGTTTGTTGCCAATCTGACCACCAAACCTGGCTCCAGCAAAAGTTCCAGTAGTGCTTTTTCTAATAAGATGAAAGACCAGAAAGGCTTTCTTTTAGCTTGTCTTCTTGATATGCTGGCATGGAGGTAGAGATTTGGCAACCCCCCCAAAATGTTTGGCCTTTCCTCATTCCTAGCCTTTTTTCGACCAACGTGGAATGGGCTACATTCTGGTTACTTCCCCAAATTTGTAATCATTTAGGGCCAGCAAAAAAAATTCACCAAAAATTCCACCAAAAAGAAATAGGGTTATTCCCAGCTGGAACCAGAGACTAGTGGGTTCTGGAACACGAACAGTAGCGACATCCATGGGCAACCCCCTAGAACAGCAACACCCTTGAAGAGTGACACCCTTGAAGAGCATGCGTCTTATTATCACCAATAGTTGATTCATGCTTGCGCCACCTCGTTATTACTGTTTGCTAGCGTTGTGCAGCGCCCTCTGTTTATGACATATTATCTGACGTTCCCTGGTTCCAAAGAAACTGGTGCAAAACCAGCCTGGTTGCCTAAATAGCACCAAAATCCTAAGAAGCCTGAGCATATCCAGTTAAAGAACCCGGGTTAATTTGGTCTGTGTGAACAAGTGGCTTCACACCAGCTCTGGTTGTTTTAAATTTTTACATTACTGCCTTGGCATAATTTTAGATACTGGCATTTTCATTTGTTGTGAAGTTACTTTTATAATTATTACTTTTGTCTTATTTCATTCATGTATTCTGATATTCTCTATGTTTATGTTTGGTCTTCGTGAACACTCAGGGAGAAATAAATGGGAACGAGCATTGTGTGTGTGCCAATTAACTTGTTTGTAATTTTTTGATGTTGTTTTTGGTATATAAATAATTAGAGAAAAATATTATATTGGGAATGTTCTAACCAATTTTGCAAATGTAATTACACTGTGATTCTTTTCTATAAATTAAGGACCTGGTGTTTTGGCCAAGAAGACCAGAATATATCTTAAATGCAAAATAAATGATAATGACAAAACATTGTCAACATTGTTCATATCGTTCACCTCTCCACCTCTTTTTGTTTGACCTAACATCTTTAAAGGCAGGCCACAGGTTTTTTGAGCTGAAGAAAACAGTCTTATTATTATTATAACCTATAATTAAAATGGCAGCTCTTGCATTTAGAAAATTCTAAATTTGCAATTTTGATATAAAAACCACCACTAATTCAAACAGTAAGTTTATATTAAAATTTCTTTTCTCATATTTTAGGGTAAAACTGAGCTAATTAACAATAGAGTGACCCTCTTTTACCAAGACATATCATCTTTTTGGGACTTAGATATACATTTGGCCAAGATTCCTAATCATTGGCCATCTTCTGTAGAGTTCTAGCCTCCATCTAACATGCATCTGACTAAAGCTAAGTTTTCTAGATCTCCAGGACCAGGGTTGGTGACAACTGCACTACACTAAAAGGCTAACACTAATGGATCTTACTGAGCCAGTCAAAAGCTTCTGAAGAAGTTATCTAGGTGGAGTAGGTGTGGTAGACTGTGGTTGGAACTAGCCTCTGCAAGAAGGCCAATCTCCAGGACCAGGGTTGGTGAACACTGCACTATGTTAACATGCTAACGCTAATGGATCTTATTGAGTTGGTCAAGAACTTCATAAGTTAATTAACTGAAGCAGGTGTGGCTGGTTGTGGTTGGAACTGGACTCTGCAAGAAGGCCAATTCCAGGAACAGGCTTAGTGACCACTGCCCTATACTTACATGCTGATACTAATCTCCAGGACTAGGGTTAGTGACCACTGTCTTATGCTAACATGCTAACACTAATCTCCAGGACCAGGTTGTTGACCACTGCCCTACCATTACATGCTAATACTAATCTCCGGGACCAGAGTTGGTGACCACTGCGCTATGCTAATATTCTAACACTAATCTCCAGGATAGGGCTTGGTAACCACTGCCCTACCATTACATGCTAATACTAAGCTCTGGGACTGGGGTTGGTGACCACTGCACTATGCTAACAAGCTAAAACTAATCTCCAGGACTGGATTGTTGACCACTGCCCTACCATTACATGCTAATACTAAGCTCCAGGACTGGGATTGTTGACCACTGCCCTACGCTTACATGCTAACACTAATCTCCAGGGCAAGGGTTGCTGACCACTGCCCTACCATTACATGCTAACACTAATCTCCAGGACTGGGATTGTTGACCACTGCCCTACGCTTACATGCTAACACTAATCTCCAGGGCATGGGTTGCTGACCACTGCCTTACCATTACATGCTAACACTAATCTCCAGGACTGGGATTGTTGACCACTGCCCTATGCTTACATGCTAACACTAATCTCCAGGGCCAGGCTTGATGACCACTGCCCTACGCTTACATGCTAACACTAATCTCCAGGGCCAGGCTTACATGCTAACACTAATCTCCAGGGCCAGGCTTGGTGACCACTGCCCTACACTTACATGCTAACACTAATCTCCAGGGCCAGGCTTGGTGACCACTGCCCTACGCTTACATGCTAACACTAATCTCCAGGGCCAGGCTTGGTGACCACTGCCCTACGCTTACATGCTAACACTAATCTCCAGGGCATGGGTTGCTGACCACTGCCCTACCATTACATGCTAACACTAATCTCCAGGACTGGGATTGTTGACCACTGCCCTACGCTTACATGCTAACACTAATCTCCAGGGCCAGGCTTGATGACCACTGCCCTACGCTTACATGCTAACACTAATCTCCAGGACCAGGCTTGGTGACCACTGCCCTACACTTACATGCTAATACTAATCTCTAGGGCCAGGCTTGGTGACCACTGCCCTACGCTTACATGCTAATACTAATCTCCAGGGCCAGGCTTGGTGACCACTGCCCTACGCTTACATGCTAACACTAATCTCCAGGGCCAGGCTTGGTGACCACTGCCCTACGCTTACATGCTAAAACTAATCTCCAGGGCCAGGCTTGGTGACCACTGCCCTACGCTTACATGCTAACACTAATCTCCAGGACCAGCTGGTTGACCACTGCCCTACGCTTACATGCTAACACTAATCTCCAGGGCTAGGCTTGGTGACCACTGCCCTACGCTTACATGCTAACACTAATCTCCAGGACCAGGCTTGGTGACCACTGCCCTACGCTTACATGCTAACACTAATCTCCAGGGCCAGGCTTGGTGACCACTGCCCTACGCTTACATGCTAACACTAATCTCCAGGGCCAGGCTTGGTGACCACTGCCCTACGCTTACATGCTAACACTAATCCCCAAGGCCAGGCTTGGTGACCACTGCCCTACACTTACATGCTAATACTAATCTCTAGGGCCAGGCTTGGTGACCACTGCCCTACGCTTACATGCTAATACTAATCTCCAGGGCCAGGCTTGGTGACCACTGCCCTACGCTTACATGCTAACACTAATCTCCAGGGCCAGGCTTGGTGACCACTGCCCTACGCTTACATGCTAACACTAATCCCCAAGGCCAGGCTTGGTGACCACTGCCCTACGCTTACATGCTAACACTAATCTCCAGGGCCAGGCTTGGTGACCACTGCCCTACACTTACATGCTAACACTAATCTCCAGGGCCAGGCTTGGTGACCACTGCCCTACACTTACATGCTAACACTAATCTCCAGGACCAGCTGGTTGACCAGTGAAGTGATGAGTGATTTTCATTAGTGCGATGAAGGTGCGACATCAAGAAAGAAGTCACCTTTGGAATGAGCAGCAACCCCAGAGTTACCGTCACGGTCAAATGTGTGTGGACGAAAAACAACATAAGCATCCAGTCTGGGTGCAGTCCAGGAGCCAGGGTGAATCTGTGGAGAGGAACCGGAAGAGTTACAATGTTCTCTGGCAAAGATATATCTGATCTGCAGCCTGCCAACAATGAAGCAGCAGGCGTTCCCCGCTCTGTTGGCAGTAATACAATACGCTGTTTATGAGGGATCAATTAAAAACTATCCTAATGAAATATGATGAGTGTCATTAGAGAGCCGCCTTAAAGAGCTTTTACTCAGCGGGGATCGAGATGGTTTTCAAGGTTGCATTGGAGGACACTGCCTGTCTGTATTGGCCCAGAATAACAAGCTCCTGCCTCATTAAGATCATTAGTCATTCAGGGGCTGTTTTGGCAGCGTGGCGAAAGCCAGCATCACCGCCTCTTCAGACAAACATTGAGCTTATCTCCCAGCACCAGCAGGGGCTCCAGCCACGCTGTGAAGGTAGGGACGGCGGGGAAGGCACTGCTGCCAGAAACCGATTCACACTGTGAGAGCCATTGTTCCCAGTCCGCGAACCTCTCTCAGAGTATCGGATGTGGTTTGGTACGGCGAAGGGCTGCTCATTCAAAACTACGCTATAATCCGATACATTTCCAGCCTCGATCACGTCTACAGCTCCTGATGGCGTGAGCGGAGCCGACCCGATGTGCTCCGTGTTCAAACAGGAGGCATTAAGGAGCGACAGAGGCGCTGTATCAAAGCTGGAAGATTCGGAACAAGACAGGAAAAGGGCACAAGGGGTTTATTTTAAGCCCTGGCAGATTTATTCACTAGCTGTCTGGAGCAGGCATATTTTATTCACCTCCTTTCAACCGGCTTATCTGTGCTGTCCCGGTGACATTAGTCATTTAGCTGATGGGAGCCGTCTTCCCCCAGAACTGTTTGCGGGCAGAACTTCTGCTGATGTGTGACTAAAGTGTTGCTTTCAGGCTCCAGCCCAAATAGCTAAAGCTGCATTTCATGAACCTCGGATAATCAGGTTCTTTCACAAGTTCTGAACATTCAGGGGCCCAAAGTGGCATCATCTGGGGGTGGGAGGGCACATCAACATGCAACAACAAGAACAAGAACTAATTACACGAATGAATTAAATACTGTGTTAAAGTCAGAGACCACTCTTCCTTTATTGAATGTCTAGTCTAAATACCTTTTAACCCCTTGTTGTTATATGAAGGATAAACAGGGGAGCTAATAGCTGGAATAGTGGTGGACTTTGGCTGGTCTTGGAGCTGGATTACAGGCTGACGGTTAGTCCACACCCCACTCACTGATTCACAGATCTTTTTCATTATTATATATAGTCATTATTTTTTTAAAGGTTAAAAGTAGAGATTAGATGATAGTGAGTGGGTTTTGAATGGTTTTAAGATTACTGTCCCTATTTTTAACCCTTTGCTATCAAATGAAAAGCTAATTTCAGAATTTTGCCTCATCTTTTGAGCTTATATCTTTACTCGCCAATGCTGATGTTACAGCTTGATGCTGGCTAGTGAGGGCCTAGTATGTTGAGTGCTATGAAATACAGAGATTAGTTGGTTGTGAGTGGGTTTAAGTGGTTTTAGAATTAATGTCCGTATTTTTAACCCTTTCTTATGAAATAAAGAGCTAATTCCAAACTTTTGGCTCATTGTTTGAGTTTATATCTTTACTTGCTAATGCTGACATCACAGCTTGATGCTGGCTAGTGAGGGCCAAGTCTGCTGAGTGCTCTAAAATGTGCATCACGTCTTCAGTTTAGACTGTTCTGAGTTTTAGAGTGCAGGCTTCGGGTTAAAGGAAAATAAGTGGAGCTTCCAAAACAGCACACCTACCAACCACCTTAAAGACCCAGCAGACCCCTGAAAATATCCCTATCAGATAAACATCCACAGGTGTTTCTGTCTATACTTCCACTGTGAGAGGAGACAGATGTACCGATGCAGCTGTGATTATTCATTTTGTAGGACAGCAACTGAATTACAGCATATTACTGTCACTATTCTTTAACCCTTTGTTATAAAATAAAGAGCTAATTTCAGAATGATGTTACAGCCTGATGCTGGTTAGTGAGGGCTGAGTCTGCTGAGTGCTCTGAAATGCAGAGATTTGATGTAGAGAATAGATGATAGTGAGTGGGTTTAAGTGGTTTTGGAATTACTGTCCCTATTTTTAATTATTTGTTATAAAATGAAGAGCTAATTCCAAAATTTTGCCTCATCTTTTGAGCTTATATCTTTACTCGCCAATGCTGATGTTACAGCTTGATGCTGGCTAGTGAGGGCCAAGTGTGTTGAGTGCTATGAAATACAGAGATTAGTTGGTCGTGAGTGGGTTTAAGTGGTTTTAGAATTAATGTCCGCATTTTTAACCCTTTCTTATGAAATAAAGAGCTAATTCCAAAATTTTGGCTCATTGTTTGAGTTTATATATTTACTTGCTAATGCTGACATCACAGCTTGATGCTGGCTATTGAGGGCCAAGTCTGCTGAGTGCTCTGAAATACAGAGTGTTGATGCAGAGATTAGATGGTAGTGAGTGGGTTAAAGTGGTTTTGGAATTATAGTCCCTATTTTTAACTCTTTGTTATAAAATGAGAGCTAATTCCATAATTTGGGCTCATTTCTTGAGTTTATATCTTTAGTTGCTAACACTGACAAAACAGCACACCTACCAACCACCTTAAAGACCCAGTAGATCCCTGAAAATATCCCCATCAGATAAACATCCACAGGTGTTTCTGTCTATACTTCCACGGTGAGAGGAGACAGATGTAGCAGATGTAGCTGTAATTATTCATTTTGAAGGACAGCAACGGAATTACAGCGAACCAAAGACATATTTAGTGTGACACATCGAATCCCTTTAACGTTATCACTGAATCACAGGAGAGTGAGTCAGACGTTTAAAACAAACATGAGCTGAGCTGGGAACGAGGATTTTGGCGCTCAGCTGTCAATCAGGGAAATAAAACCTGCTTTTTTTTGCTTATAGAGAAAACGATCCCACTATAAACTCTCAACGTCTGAAAGTTTAACCCTGACAAGCTAACGCCTCGTGTGCGTTACTCACCTAATGATGTGGAATATTGCCGAGATGAGGAGCTCGTTGTAGATGGCAACTGCCATGTAGCGCGGCTCATGGAAGGCGGAGGGCACGGTTCGCACGGCGTAGCACAGATAGACGCCCCACAGCAGGAACAGGAACTCGGCTGGACAAGGGAGACACACAGAGTGCCACACTAATTATTCACCACGGTTGACATCAGGGATCTCCGACTGCTCGTAAAGCAGCTGCCCTCTTCCCCGTGACACGTCTCCTCCTTTACTCTGATGATTCAGAGTAGACACTGATTAAATGCCTTTTATAGAACGTTTGATTAACTGACTCAACAAATCCAGGAGAAAGTGTTCAGATAACGTCTGCCTTAAATGCCAAGGATTCAGGATCTGAAGGAGGCTTAATGAGTTCATACAGACTGCAGCAGTGCTGCTTAGTTTAGATCTAATGGTTATTACCAGTAGATGGTAACACTTTACTGTAGGACAGTGTTCATAAGACTACATAACATCTAACCCAAATTTACTGATGAAGCTGCTTTCGTCAGCTTTGAAGTCAAGATGACATAACACCAGCTGTGAACCACAACAGTTGTAGAAGACAGAACATGCAGGTGTTCCAGGGACGGGCCCTTATTGTTGTAACAGACATTAACATATCATCGTTGTCCAAAAAATTCAGTCATGGGCTCGAGGTTCAGGACCCGGTTGGAGCCCCTGGACCAACAGGACACGACTGAAGCTCCCTTGTGCAAGGCACCTGTGAGCACTTCTGCTCAGCGCCACCAGAGGTCCTTGTCCCCTGAATATTAGTAGCCTAGAACACACTGCAGCTGCACCTTATCTGCTCCACCTGGCATTCATTTTCCGCTCTCTATATGAAGTTATGAAATAAGTTAAGTTTGGGAGAAGGACCACGCCCAAACTCCACTTTTCCATCATTACACGCTCTATATAAACCACTCCTCTGCCCTCACCTTCTCATGACCAAATTTACAGCACACCACCTCCCCAGCTCCTCCATCTCTTTCAAAATCGTACTTACTCTTCGCTTGGCAAAAGGGGGGTCTGGCTTCAAAACCTACCAGCAGAAGCCACCAAGAACTCCAGCCCCAAGTTTCTTAGAGTTCCCCCTCCTTGGTCCGCACTTCGCAAAATATACCATGCGCACACATCACAGTGCATGGGATTGAATGTAACTTTGCATGTTCAAACCAAGCCTCTTGTTTATCTCTGGCAAGCTAAGCTATGCTACGCTAACGCCACCCCTGGCCAAGCTGAGTTGACGCCAAGTCAAGTCCAGCCGTGCCAAGTCCAATCAAGTTCTGCCAAGTCAAGTCGAACCAAGCCAGCCAAGCCACGTCTGGCCGAGTCAAGCCAAACCCAGCCAGGTCCAGTCAAGTCATCGGCCCTCTATACATCACGCCAAGTCAAGGTATGCCCAGACACGCTATTCCAAGCCAAGTCTACCTGGCCGCACCACGCTCAGTGTCAGCCAGTCTGGCCACGTCTCATTACACACGAGCTATCTCTGCCCTTTACTCTATTCACTGTTCTTACAGGAAGTTATCTCCTGGAATTTATCTTCACGGGGGAGCTGCTCTAACCACTGCTCTTACAGGACATTATATCCTGGAACCATACTCCACTGAAGAGACCTGCTCTAACCATTGTTCTTACAGGTAAGCAACGCCTGGAATCTCCAGCCTGAGCTTGGGTAACCATCCATCACTGCTCACCTTCTACTATGTTCAGCCTGGCTTCCTGGATATCCTCACTAGGCCCCTCTGGTTTCCTGGGTACCGCCCCTCTGCTCTGCCCAGTACTCTGCTCATAGCATTTCATTGTTGTTCTCAATAGACAGCCTGCTTATGGATCTTACCTTTACCCCTGAGTCTTGTGACTCATTACAGCACCAAATTCCGCTGTGTGCAAACCCAAGTGGCAAATAGTTCTGATTCTTAATTCAATGGAAGTCAATGGAACCAGAATATTTCCAAGCTACTTTGGAGCATTTCTATTGGTCCATCCATTATGAAAGTTTCACACAACATAACTGGCAGCTGTCGTGTTCAAATGATGTAAAATAATGAAAATGGACAGCGGCCGCCACTGTTTACCATTCCTAACAACTAACCAATACTGCTTAGACTACGACTCATATTTACAACCAATGATGTATCTAGAACCTCCAGAAGGACTTTTATATTAAAAATGTCTGGATGATTCCCCTGTCGCTTCTTAATAATGTATGTAGGTAATATAACATGTAAAGCCTTTAGTCTAGCTTCCGAAGTCCTAACCAATGGGAAAGCATCAAGCATGATGATTTTATTAAATAGAAATCATTAGGCCTTTCAAAGGGCCATGTTGGGTCCCCTCTGCATGTCAGGGGACACAGCTATTTCTAACATTGGGTTGGGTTATGACATGTGTAGGTAAAATGATATACTACATTAAAACCACAGATTCAACCTGTATCTAGGTGCAGCTGTTATGCTCTACCATAAAGTGTCATCAAATACATACAGCAGTAGCTTACAGTGCACGTACAAGACCCCTTTATTAGAGACCCCTTACTTGGAGATCCACCTTGTTGGTACACACCCAGAAATTATAGCCCTGTTGTCCTTATCTTACTGTGCTTATCTGGACAACAGCACTCCTGTGGTCAGAAACTGACCGAGGCTCAGGGGGCTGCACGGCAACAGACGCATAACCAAATTCAGAGAAACCAGCCAGATACAAATCAGCATTTGACGTCCCTCCGTGCTCCGTAGCATTTAGGGAAATGGTGAGCAGACCCAGGTGACCTCAATTAAGGACCAAGAAGGCAACAGGAAAACATCTAAGTGTCTTAGCTAGACAATTTACAGAGAGCAGAAGCCTGAGTCACAAAGACTGCTACTTTATCAATAGTATCATTTACATCTGTGGGAAAGAAACCAATGGGGAGAAAATCATGAACAAGCACACACATTCCATGAGCATGACGCTCCTGCTTAGGTGCGATATGTAGGATCAGCAGGTGAGAATGTTTATGGAAGACGTGATCGGACCATGTTAGTAAGAAGTTAGTCCATCCTCAACCACATGCATTACAAAGACGAGGACCATCTGAAAGTTCAGTGGTGTAAACATCAGTACTGATCTACAGTGATCTAGTCATAATTCATCATTTCCTCAACACAGGCCTAAATGCCTGTGGGTACAGTGAGCCTACAGTGTCTCTGTTTTGCTGTAGTCTGGGTGTTTCACTGGCATGGTTTGGGTCCACTTGTCCCCTTGAAGTGATCTCTTTCAGGAAGACAGTGCCCCCCATTTACGAGGCATGAAGGGTCACTGAATAGTTTGATGAGTCCTAAAATGATGTAAATCATAGGCACCGGATCTCAACCCAGCTGAACTCCAACGGTAACCTAATGCATTTAACCTATCTGTGCAGTGAGGCACCCACAAATACACTAGGGGCAGTGGTGGGCTGGAGGTTGGGGAACCAGCCTTGAGACCGGAAGGTTGCCGGTTAGATCCCATGAACCGATAGGACACGACCGAAGTGCCCTTGAGCAACTCCTGACTGCTCTCCGGGCACTGTGGTAGGGCTGCCCACCGTTCTCGGCAAGTGTGCTCACTGCCCCCTAGTGTGTCTGTTCACTAGTGTGTGTGTGTGTGTATATGTGAGGTGAGTGTCTTACTGCACGGATGGGTTAAATGCAAAGACCTTAAATCTATCAAGGGCACACTTGCCCAAAGTCCATCAGGCTGGGGGTTAGGTGCCTTGCTCAAGGGTACTTTAATTGTATCCTGTTGGTCCAAGGGATCGAGATGGGTTCCCTAACTCTAGACTATGAATTGATCCCTGTCTTTGGTGTTCTGTTCCTCCAGCACAGTTCTAGAAGCTTGTAGAATCTATACCCAGCTGCTCTGATGGCTTGCGTGTAACGTTAAATCTCTTAATATTGGTTTTCCCAATGCTGGATGATTGAGCGTGTAGAGTTTTCAGCTCAGGACAAACCTTGACTATTACAGTATCAGAGTCCCGATTCCGCTCTGTCGGTTCTCCGCGCCGACTCTCAGCCGTGCTGCTGTCAGGAGATACAGCGTGTTTTCCCTGAACCTTATCTTCACAATGACCTGAGCACTCCCTCCCTCTCGCACTCTCCGTTTTCCTCGGGCTGTCAGAGAGAGGGTGAGAAAGTGCGAGTGCTGTGTCTGGCAGCTGCACGCCTCGCCGGCTCTCTCTCCGTCTGCCCCCGGAGGATTAGATTATATATCCTACGCCTCTGCTGTCAAAGCAGCCTCCTTAAGCCCTGAGACTTTGGTATCTTTCCCATATTTCCTCTCGCTAGTTTGGGACCGTGTTCAGAGCAAGAGCGCTGTTTGGTGGCCCCAACTGAACCAAACGATGCTTTTGTGGAGCAGCTTCCATGTTTGCTTCATCTAGGTTTTTCTTGCAATGCCTGCCACGCAGTGCTGATATAATTTGCACACCGGCATTCCAGACAAATCAGAATTGCTCTGGAACAACGTACTCTGGTTCAGAGGAAACCAAAATAGAACCCTATTTCAGTAATTACCATAAACAGCATACCAACAGTGAAGCATGGGGGTGGGAGCATCAGGGGATGTGGTGCTTCTCTGCAAATGGTAGTGGGGTATTATAGAGCACTTGAGGAAACATGAATAGAGTGATGTTCCGGGACATAGTAGAGAATATAATTTCATATCACTGGCTATGAAACAATTCGACTTGACTGATTTCTAGAAAAGGTGCTTGCATGGCTGCCCCAGTGTTCCAACATAAAACCCACTGACCCTGTATGGTGGACCCCTGTAACCTTAGAGAATGTTCCAAGTCATTCAAATCTGATTTCAAATCTATAAAAGAGACGCTGTGGACAATGAAAGATCTGAAGTGCGGCCTATTTTAATAACAAATGTTCAAGAATGGCTTCTGATGTGTAAGCACTTCTGCTCTGCACCGACTGTTTTCGGAGTACTAGGTAGCCTAGAACACATGCACCTGGCGCTGATTACACACACCTGTAGCTCATGGCCCTCTCCTCACTCTTCCCTCAGTGCGTGGCATTGAACGTACACTATAGCGTATACACCAGGCCTCTTTGTTATCTCTTTGCTCAAGCTAGGGTCAGCTGGACTCTGCCAAGTCAAGTTCACTTCTCTCGTCCTTCCAGTCAAAGCTCTGTCAAGACCCTCAGTGTCACTCATTCAGTACTCTTTCTGTCGTTTTCATCTGTATGCCTTGAACTAGTGAAGGGTTCACGCCACACTACACCAACAATAGGTTTGTCCAGCTAAAGACTCTCTCTGTGAGACTCGCTGGTCAACGGCGAGCCTGGCCAGCTGAGGCCAGGCTACTTTGACTCTTTCTGAAACGTTCTTTAACATTGCCCTTGAGAAAGCTCGAAGAGGATCATCTTCCTGGACAAACATGACGGCTGAGGGGATCTGTTTTTCAAACTGGTTCCATTGACTTGCACTAAAAGTAAAGTACGTTTTTGGTCTCTCCTGTAAAGACAATATATATTGATTACATACCATTGCTTTAAATAACAAACACAAAGGCGTCTGAATACCTGTTTCCACTAACCATGTTTCCACTGGAGGTGCCAGTTGAATTCAAGCATTCACTTCAAATAGGGAATGTAAATGATGAACTGATTAGCCATTAAATACATAACCAAAGCTGTAGGTTGAAAAAACATGTTTTTTTTCTCGGGTGTCCAAAGAGAAACATGTATGTACATTTTTGAATTGTTATTTTTCCAAATCATTTGAACACAACAGCTACCAATTACATTGGGTAACAATTCCATGACGAATGGACCAATAGAAATGCTTCAGAATTGCTTCGTAAAACTTTTGGTCCCATTGATTCACATTGAAAGTAAAGGCTGAAAAGTTGATTAAGAAACAACATATACTTACATATGTTATAAAGGAATTCAGCCCATTTACTTCAAATTAACACTGATGCCTGGTTCTGTCTATCAGTACTGTGTTTTATGGTTCATATACAGGACTGTGTTTAATATATTGGTGCATTAATAAAAAAAATACTTAAAGCTTGTACATATCAATTACTTTGCCATGCCTTCAGATGCTGCTTAGCCAGAATTCAGAACCAGAACAGGCCATTTAATGGCTGATATTTTGATGAGTTGCGTCCTTGATTTTAGATTTGCTGCTTAACAGTTCATTGTACCGTGTTCTTCAGAAACCCCAACCTTGTGCGTCCACTCACTCTCCACATTCTGAGCTCTACCTGCTTTATAACCCCACTTTACAGGTGTACTATTACAGACTGTAGTCCATCTGTTACTGCGGAACTGGCTAGTGGTTCTGTGGTCATAAAAAACTGGCCCTCAATGAAGGACTAGAGGACGGCTTACTGTGCATCTGCTACAGTCTCTAACTGTTCACCAGCAAAGTGGAGCTACAGTGTTGGCGTCTGCAATAAAGTGGACTGTGGGTGTAAGTGGCCACTTCATAATCACAAGTGCTTAATTATCAACAAATGAACACCCACCAACAGCCATCATGTAGTCCCAGCGGTCCAGCAGGCACATGTTGAACTGCAGGCCCTCTGGGGTGACACCCACTTCAACCAGAGCGTGATGGATGTCTGTGCTTTGGCACATGGCCAAGGTCCAGGCCACCAGATACCAGAGGACCACCAGCAGGATGCCGGCCAGCAGACGCAGAACACGCCAACTGGTCATGTAGGGGATCCGCTGGGCTGTGCGCGACAGGAACACCTTCAGCACCCTGGACAAGAACCAGAACACTTCTTATGAGCCGAGCATGTGAATGTTTCCTGGCCCCATTCACTTATTTTAAGATGCCAATAACTGTGGACTTCAAATCTTTATTGGGAGTAAATTTATTCTGAGATAAAATTATTATCTTAACAAAACTATTTGAACCTAAATTATTGGCACCCCTGCATTTAATTCTTTTAATCCAACCCTCCTCAGTCAATAAAACCCTATTCTTCTGTAACACCTGGAGAACACAGAGCAGGGAATTTGAGACTGTTTCTCTTTACAGAAACTCTCCAGATGGTCCTGGATCCTCTCCTGTGCACTCCCCTGTTTAGCCCACCCCACAGGACATGTGGGGTGTAGATTTGAACAAGAACAAAAAATTGTGTTGTTCTGGACGTATGTTTAGGATCATTGTTCTGCTGGAGGAGCCAACAATGACCCAGATTTTGATTTACAATGTCTTAGTATGGCGGCACGGTTGTGTAGTGGATAGCGCTGTCACCTCACTGCAAGGCAATCCTGGTTTGCCTGATGACGCTGGGATTGGCTCCAGCCCCCCCCGTGACCCCGACTAGCGGGACAAACCTGAAGATAATGGATGGATGGATGTCCTGGTATTCCCTGAATCCATGATGCCATGTAGTTTATCAAGGTTCCAAAGGCCTTTGAAGGAAATCATCTCCGCAACCTCACAAACCTCCATCATACTTAACAATGGACACCAAGTTATTTTACCTTAACAAAAAAGCTCAGTTTTCTTTCATGTTACTGCAGAACACAGTTTCCATAGTTTAGAGAACTGCCTCTGGTTAAGGCTTATTTCTGCTTTCAAATGACCTGTTGGTATGGAGGTGGTATCTGCTGGTAGTTTTGGAGACTTGGTGATCCCAATGTTCTACTTTTTCTGTAGCTCTCCAACAGTCATACTTGTGCACATGGCAAAATACGTGGTTCATGGTTCTGGTCCAGGCAAGTTTGTCACAGTTCCAGTTGATTGAAGCTTGTTAATTTTTGCTCTAACTGTAGATCTGAGCTTTTTCAGGTCAGTAATATTTTTTATAGCCTTTTTTATTCCTTTTTATTATTATATATTATATTTCTTCTCTTTGCTATGCTGAATAAAGGAATTAAAAACTCTACTTAACATATACACCCCAGCGTAGATCGAGAGATCTACTGGATTACTGCTTAAAAGTTCTCAGATTCTCTGATCAATTTAAAAGAGGAGATTTAAAAGAAAAAATGCATCAGTTACATTTAGTTTCTAAAAATTTCTCATTTCGTCACACGTGTAGATTTGTTAAAAAGAACTATTTATTGATTGGCTATACTTGCATGAGGTTATGGGCCAAAACTATTCCAAAGAAACCATCTTTTTAAGATTTTCTACTATTTTACAATCAATGTTGCATATGAACACCCAGTGTAGACTCACAAGTAGTTTTAGATAGTAAAGGAAACATCTGATTCCATTCACCACCACTGTAAAGACGCCAGTATTTTTAATTATTTTATTTTTATTTATTTGAATCTTCATGATCCCTTGATTTTCTAAAAGGAAATGATTCACTCAAATCAATGGTCAATGATTCACTGTAGAAGACATCCCCACTCCCCCCTAACTCAACTGCAGCGTTTCTGTCCGTCCAGGAAATGTACTTGGCTGGACATTGAGGCCATGGCTGTGATTTGTCCAAACCCAATCACCAGCCCAGACAGAAACCTTCAGCGCAACACCACAGCCTGAGCTATGGCTGTATATTTTATCGACTGAAGCTGCACTCCGCCCTTTTCTCGGTCAATCAGTTTGGTTGCTCATTGAGTCCTTGCTGCCTCCATTTAGCCTCTTGCTCCCTGACAGATTCTCGTTTTCAGACATGCTGGGAAAAGACAAACTAGTCATTAAGTTCTCTGGAGAGGTAGACAATGACCATCATTGTGTTAATACATTGGTTTATATTTATTCTGGAAATAATGAGCAAGTCTTAGCTATATATTATATCATCACTGTCCAAAGAAAAATCTCCATTTTTGTCTATTTTTTATTTCCTAATATCATTCAAACACAACAGCTGATCTTTATGTACTGTGTCATAATGACTGGACCAATAGAAATGCTCCAAAATCACTTGGAGTATAAACATTAACTTATGTTGGAACAATGTTTCACAGTCAAGTTTCTGGTTTGGAGACTTGGTTTTCTTTGGAGAGTGACAATATGTACAAGCCTCACCACAGTTACTGGCACCCCGTTCACTCTTGGTCTCATCTCATACCAGAGAAAAAAACACAACAAAACATTTATTTTAGTTCTAGATAGATAGTGTTTGGTGTTTGGCTCTAGCTAACGCCATGGCTCAAGAAACTTATTAATGGAGATGTAACATTCTAGATAGATAGTATTTGGTGTTTGGCTCTAGCTAACGCCATGGCTCAAGAAACTTATTAATGGAGATGTAACATTCTAGATAGATAGTATTTGGTGTTTGGCTCTAGCTAACGCCATGGCTCAAGAAACTTATTAATGGAGATGTAACATTCTAGATATATAGTATTTGGTGTTCGGCTCTAGCTAACGGCAAATGGCTGAGGAAACGTATTAATGGAGATGTAACATTCTAGATAGATAGTTTTTGGTGTTTGGCTCTAGCTAACATCAAACGGCTGAGGAAACGTATTAACGGAGATGTAATGTTCTAAATATATAGTTTTTGGTGTTTGGCTCTAGCTAACGCCAAACAGCTGAGGAAACATATTAACGGAGATGTAACATTCTAGATAGATCGTTTTTGGTGTTCGGCTATAGCTAACGCCAAACAGCTAAGGAAAGGTGTTAACAGAGATGTAACATTCTAGATAGATTTTGGTGTTCGGTTCTAGCTAACGCCAAACGGCTAAGGAAAGGTATTAAAAGAGATATAACGTTCTGTATAGATCGTTTTTGGTGTTTGGCTCTAGCTAACGCCATTTGGCTGAGTTAATGTATTAACGGAGATGTAACATTCTAGATAGATAGGTTTTGGTGTTCGGCTCTAGCTAACGCCAAACGGCTAAGGAAAGGTGTTAACGGAGATGTAACATTCTAGATAGATTTTGGTGTTTGGCTCTAGCTAATGCCAAATGACTGAGGTAACATATTAACGGCAATGTAACATTCTAGATAGTTCTGTCAGAATATTCACAGAGATGTAACATTCTAGATAGTTTTTGGTGTTTGGCTCCAGCTAACACCAAACGGCTGAGGAAACGTATTTCCAGAGATGTAACGTTCTCGATAGACAGTTTTTGGTGTTTGGCTCTAGCTAATGCCAAACGACTAAGGAAATGTATTAATGGAAATTGAACTTTTTAGATAGATAGTTCTATTCTAGATAGTTCTGTCAGAAAGTTAACAGAGATGTAACATTCTAGATAGACTTTGGTGTTTGGCATTAGCTAGAGCTGTGGTAACATATTAATGGCAATATAACGTTCTAGATTTAAAAATTGGCTAATCACAAAACCACATGTGCCACAACTATTGGCATATGTACAATTAGAGACTGTAGCTCATTGGTTGATGTCCATCCCTTCATCGATGCTCAGTTTTTGACCACAGAATCGCTCTTGGCTGGATATTTCTTGGTGAAGGACCACTCTCAACCAAGCAGTGACATCATGTCAGAATCACAACTGCTGCAGGAATGGTCCACCTCCCAAATAATGTATGGATAACAGCGGTCCTGTGGTCAGAAACCAATGATGAATGGGATACAGGCTGGTTGATAACCCATATAGCAACAGATGAACTTTGTACACATATACAGTGGCCCTATAAGGTAAGTGGAGGTCATAAAGTGGTCACTGTACGGTCATAGTCTGAATACATACCGGTACAGCTTGAGGATCACCGTTCCGTAGACAGTAGCGAAGCCCAGGATGCGAACCCATCTCAGGAGAATACAGCGGAACACGCTTGGCTGAAAGTAAAGTATCATCACCTACAAGACACACACACACAAAAGAAACGACAAGAAATCATGAGCAGATAAAAGCAGTGGGCGATCCCGTTCTTTTCCCAACACTGTCCACGTAGGCGCCTCCGTATGAGCTGTTGCCTGTCCAGGATGGGAGGAACAAAAGAAATCGTGCCCCTTCCAGGCAGGCTGCTTGACTGATTCTCTCACATCCACAAGTGACTAACGTTCTGTTTTGTTCTTTTTATCCGACACAGTGCTTTCCCACTCCAAAAGGCGGATCTGGGGCCTGGCACTCCTGCTGTTAGCCACTCCGAGCGCTCTGATTCATCGCTGGCAGCTTCGGGACCGATCTGCCCGTACAAATTAAAGTCAGTGTAAACACGGCGTTCACGCGCCGCACCGCAACACGCCGTCTACGAGGGACGAGGTCGCTGATTAAAAATGCATGGTGGTTTGGAAACATACATTAGAGCAGAGCCTGCATCTTTCATTTTTGATGTGCATTAGCATTTCTACTGATTATCACTTTTAGAACTCGTGTTCAGTTACATCACGCTCAAGTTCAGATCCTATACGAGAACTGGTAATGGTTAAGTTCAATGTGGGTTCTGGTGTTCAGATCTGATTGACGCTGCCTCCGTTTAGCCTTTTGCTCCCTGACGGATTCTCGTTTTCAGACATGCTGGGAAAAGACAGTCTAGTCATTAAGTTAATGTATTAATGGAGAGGTAGACAATGACCATCATTGCGTTAATACATTGGGTCATATTATCAGGAACAGCTATCAGAACAGAAAAAATCTCCATTTTTGTCCATTTTAATATTTTTTTAATATCATTTGAACATGACAATTGATCTTTATATCCTGTGTCATAATGATTGGACCAATAGAAATGCTACAAACTGTGTTTTGATGTCCTTTTCAGAGATCTCTGATAAGTACAAGCTTCCAAAAACAGATTTTTTCAGGTATCTTCAAATGCAGACCAAAAACCAAACTCATAGGGCCCCTTTAATTATTCTGTTTGGGAGTGTGATGAAGTCTAGATCTTTTGGGGTACATACAGCCATATAAGAGATTCTTAATAAATAGTTTACTATGTGCCCCAAATTATATCTGTTAAATGCCCAATTGGAAGATGTATTTGATTATGTTATGAGATATATATATATATATTGTTGTTTTTTTCTCCTGAGGGACCCTTTTTGAATTTGTGGCTCTCCCAGATAGCTGTCACATCTGCCCTCTGTCTGGTTCTCTCTCTTTGATTACATTCCCATGTGCTTGTGTTTATGTTCCCCGCCATGTGGATCTGTTTTGTCATGTGCTCTGTCTCCGCCTCCTGTCTCCGCCCCTCACCTGGATTAGCCCCAGGTGTTCTTTGTTAGTTGCTGTATGTATCCCTGGTTGTCTGGTTAGTCTGTGCTTGGTGTTTTAGGTTGATCTCAGCTTTGCTTTTGTTTGTATCTGTCAGTAGTCAGTGTTTCTAGTTTCTTGTTTGTTTGTTTTCTCGAACCTTCATGTGCACACGAACCCCCCTACTGGCCAAAACTATTGCCATTTCAACTACTTGTGATGGCCTTTTGGAACATGGTCACCATGGGAATAAACACTGCCAAGTACATACATGAAACACCTTAATTCCATTGTATGTGGTTCATTCATTAGTTCATCTAATCTGTTTCTGATTGTGTGGGTAAGGCTAACAGAGCTCTGTTAATTTAAAAAAACCTGTCAGTAAGATTTCAGTCAGTAAATAAACCCAATAGGTCCTGAGATGTTTATATTTAAACTGTTGCAGTGCTTTCAAGAGATGGGACGGTGATTGTGGGGTGACTTGATTAATTTTTTTTAAAAAAACAATAAATCACGCCAATACTGGAACCACATCCTGAACCAGCGAGGCTTCAGACGTCATCAGTGAGGTCACTCGCCCTTAACGAAGCATACGCGCTTCATAAACGGGCTCCTGGATTTCTTGACACAAGCTTCGAAGCCTCGGTATCATTTACCCATCACTACTTGCTACCTGTTTTATTTTGGATTTAGGTTCATCTCAGCTTTGCTTTTGTTTGTATCTGTCAGTAGTCAGTGTTTCTAGTTTCTAGTTTGTTTGTTTTCTTTATTTATCTGTATTCTTGTGTGAGCAACAATAGCCTCTTTACATTAACTTACATTGGAACAATGTTTCACAGTCAAGTTATTGGTTTGGAGATGCTTGGTTTTCTTTGGGGAGGGGTGATATGTACAGGCCTCACCACAGTTACTGGCATCCCGTTCACTCTTGGCTTCATCTTACACTACAGAAACAACAACAACAAAAAATCACTCTCTTGATAGACTAATCTGTCTTTTCCCAGCATGTCTTAAAACAAGAATCTGTCAGGGAGCAAAAAGCTAAATGGAGGCAGCGTCAATCAGATCTGAACACCAAGACCCACGTTTAACTTAACCATTAAAAGTTCTCGTATAGGATCTGAATTTGAGTGAGATGTAACTGAACACGAGTTCTAAACTGTGATAATCAGTACAAATCCTATACGAGAACTGTTGTGTTGACATCAGATCTGATTGACGTACACTCCTTATCAAAGTTGGCCATCTTCACCACTTGGAGCAACGTTCCCACTAGCGTCCTGGAAACAGTTGCATCAAGCATGCCTAAACGATTGTTTGAAGTGATCAAGAAGAATGGTGGAGCTACTCATTACTGAGTCACTTTTTGACACTTGGATGTCTGTTTTGAGGGGTGGTTTTAAACTTTTGATCAGCTGATGAACAGCCCTTTTCAGTTAAACTGTTGTTTTTAATAAAGTGGCTGCTCAAAACTTGTTGTCCTCTTGCCCCCAGTTCTTCTTTTAGAATTGTGAAGCTCTACTTAGAACCTTCTTGAGATCCAATAGTGCAAATTGCAAACGCTTCCAATTTTTTAACTGGTCTTAAGATTTAGATCCGGAGTGTATCTGATGGCCAGTTCTATCAATGATTACTGATCTGTGCACACTAGAGTAAACTAAGTGCGCCAAGTGTCTCTGCAAGGCTGCTTAACAGGTGCCTAAGAACAGTTTGGGACAGGACCGGGTGATAGGGCGATGTAATCGGTAGTGATGGGTAAATTATACCGAGGCTTCGGAGCTTGTGTCGAGAAATCCAGGAGCCCGTTTATGAAGCGCGTATGCTTCGTTAAGGGCGAGTGACCTCACTGATGATGTCTGAAGCCTCGCTGGTTCAGGGTGTGGTTCGAGTACTGCCGTGATTTATTGTTTCTTAATAAAAAATGAATCAAGTCACCCCACAATCACCGTCCCATCTCTTAAAGGCACTGCAGCAGCTTTAATATAACCATCTCACGTCCTATTGGATTTATTCACTGAGTAAAATCGTACAGGCAGTTTTTTTATTAAACAACAGAGCTCTGTTATCGTTTCCCACACAATCAAACACAGATTAGATGAACAAATGAATGAACCACATAAAATTAAATTATGGTGTTTCTATGTATTTACTTGGCAGTGTTTATTTTCATGCTGATAATGTTGCAAGAGGCCTTCACAAATAGTTGAAATGACAATGTTTTGGCCAGAAGCTTCGAGAAATTAACCTTTTTTCAAACCACCTGGAGGAAAAGCGTCAATGCTTCAAGAGGCTTCATCTGACCATCACTAGTAATCGGACCCAACACTGATATCTGACATTCAATAATTACGAATGCCGTGTGGAGCAAAGAACTGCAGCACTTCACAATCTTATGAAATGTCCTGAAATCGAAAAGAGAAGGAAGACGTGATGACCCCCAACTACAGAGGCCAGTCATGTTACAAAGCATGCAGTTCTTCTCAGAAACACCGCAGTCCAGGGAGAAGGTCTCAGCAGGTGAAAGAGCGTGTGCTTCTAGGCACACACACGTGTGTCTCCACTGAAGAGAGGAGGTTTTCTGGTGTAAGAGACCTTTGAAGCTAGCCTTTCTGAAGAGTATGTCTTCCTTAATGCTGCATCCCTTTTTATATTCATCTACTGGAAGTGGTGGGGGTCCTAGAAGGTGGGAGGTAAGACTCCCTATTTATCTTAATTTCCCCTTCCACCTTAAATGGCGCGGCAATTGCATTCTGGTTCCATTAAAGCTCTGTAAAGTGGGCATTATCAGTTATCATTCTTGTCTTGCTTGGTGTATCAGAGTTGCAAACCTATACAAAGATACTTCAAATGTCTTCTGTAACCATTGCCTCAAGCCTTCAGTTCATTGAGACCTCCCCCGCTGCTGGAACAATCCTATATTAAACAATCCTATATCACCCAGGCCTACAAGCAATGTGATCTAGGGCTTACTGGTTATGTTCCACTGACCTGTGGGGTCTGTCACTGATGTTCAAAGTTGGATTTTTAGAATCTCTTGTTAAAAAGCCCCTAATCAGCAATTAATCAAGACCAACCAAACACAAAACCTCAACTTGTGCTACTTCTACTGTAAACTCCAAACTGATACATTTAGTTTTTTTGCCTAAAGCCTGAAGATTTCAGTCAAATTTTCCAAATTACATAAAACGCTATCCAAAGAAAAACTCAACAGCTGCCGTTTACAACGTGTAAAGATTTCATGATGAATGGACCAATAGAAATGCTTTACAATCACATGCGCAAATGTTTGGTTCCATTGACTTCCATGAACACTTTCATGCATGGTGTCCACGCTTGTGGACAGTTAATAATAGTTCAATTTAAAGCATATGAGATGCATTTCAACCTCCAAACAACTAGATGGCAGAATCATAAGTCTCACTGCTCCAGTGTGACAAAATCCATTCTCCTGAATTGTATTGTAGTGCTAAGGTTTAGAATCTAGGATGACTGACAATACTGAGAATGCAAAAATGTCTGTGGTATATCTGTTCAAAGTTTCTACTCAAATTAGGTAAAAAAGTGTGTCAAACTGACTCTAATGAGCATGATTTGATATATTTAACTTCTTTTTTAGATGTTTTTATGGCTCAGTAACCAACTGTCCACATACGTGGACATCATGCAACAAAAATAATTTTATTTTATTTAATGAAAAGAGGAGGAAAGCTCACAAATGTTCTAATCTTTTGCATTTTTATTTAAAAGTTACAAAAAAGAAGCTTAAAATTCAGCATTGTTTGTATAAATGTTAGTTTTACAATATAATACATTTAAAAGTTCAATAAAGATTTAAGGAAAAATATAAGCATTCTTGGAAACACTTTAGATGTTTTTAAAAATCGTATGTTCTTCTATGTTTTTTACTCCGCTAATGCATGGTATCCACAAATGTGGACAGTTCAACTTTTTAATATAAATGATTTTCATTTAAACAGATCTAAGCAAAGAAAAACCATTCAATTAATAATTTATGCATGAAAGGGTTAAAAGTAAAGAACATTATCTCCTGTAAAGTTGCCAACTTGGTTTTTTATTGGACAGCCATGAAATGCATGTCTGTATTTTCCAGGATTTTCTTTTTCTGTCAGATCTAGGAACATATGGCTGAGCCAGGTCTTCTAACTGGACTTCCAGCGCTGGACTGAGGGCATTACTCGTTACATTAACAACCAACATCAGTGAAAAGTGACACATCATGTTTTGATGTCCAACGGGAACCAATTTAGTCAAAACAATGTGGGATTTCTTTTCCATCCGCCAACCTGAACAGAAAACCTGTAACTCGATAGCACATGCAAATAATGCAGAATGGGTTTTCACGCTAGGATGAAAAAACTGAAATGTGAAAAAGAGTGAAGAAAAAGCTTTCTCGAATAAATGATGATGTTTCAAAGAATAAAAAGTTACATTATTGGGTTCTTTCTGATCTTACAGCTTGGAATACTGTGAAAACACAATGGTGAACTGCTGTTCCTCTTACACCAGGCACTTCGCCCACCACCCTACACTCCGCACACATGGCCAGTTTGTATAACGCACCGGCCATTCTCTTCTGTGGGCGCGGGTGGTCAGTGACTGGAAACGACTGGGCCTACAGATGGTCCCATCATGGCGCACAGCTTATTGAAGGCTGCTTTCGACATTCTGAAATGTTTTAGCCAAAAGCTTGTTTAAAAAAAATGGTTCTGCGCTATGAGCTCCCAGAACTGCCTGGTGGGTTTTTGTTCCCACATGAAGGTGAAAAGAGGTTGGCCATTTATCTTAATTTCCCCTTCCACCTTAAATGGTACGGAAATTACATTCTGGCACCCTTTAAACTGAAACGAGAAGTTACAATAATAGGCCAGCTTCAGCTCTGTGAATGGGCGTTATCGGGGTAGCACAGAGATTTCAGCCCTCATTCATGTCTTGCTTGGTGTATAAGAGTTGCAAGCCTATACAAAGATGGCAAATATCTGTAAAGATAGTTCTACTTTTAAAAAAAGAAGAGTTAAATCTGTTCTGTAACCTTTGCCTCAAACTTTAAGTTCATTATCAGTGTTTTAGTATGAAGCTTGAGTTAAAAGATGCCAATTCCATCCTGTAGGGTATATTGTTTCTTCCAAACCAAAGCCCCAAAAAATTGCTGTTGTTGTGTTTTCTGTGAATTAGTTATTTACAATGCTTTTTTAACACAAAAGCTGAAACAGAGTTTGTGAAAATCTCAAAACAAACAGCTAATGTTACTTTCGTACACTAAAGGTAGGATATAAATGGTACATGAACTTTTTTTGCCTGCTGTGGCTGCAAGTTTTTGTCTTTGATGATCATGTTTAGGTTTTGAAGTGTGCTTACAAATGTGCTTATGTTAGATGCATGCTTTATAATGAAGGGACTGCGGGGTTTAAATATCATTTTGGATACATTTTGTGAATTTGTCATGTTTAGTCTCAGCTAACGGAAACAACGCACTCAATATTTTTGAGCTAAAAGACCGAAAGTGAGGCTGAAACTGGCTTCCTATTTGAATTTTCCTTTCAGCGTTAAATGATGCTGTGCATACAGGCAGGAGAATATAACTACAGCACCATCAGCAGCAAAGAGAAACTACCAAAGCAAACTTTAGCCTCATTTGGATTGCCTTCTTAGGACAAATCTCCAACCATGACCAGCTATAGCTTTTAATGGTCTGGTTTTGAGTTTAAGTTCATGCAGAAATGGACAGCAGTGCTGGATTCGCTGACTGGCAGTGGGCACCTTCATTAAAAACAAATATTTCAAATTTTTTTGGATTCCATGTGTAACTACATCCGCAGGGCCAATGAGCACCTATAGCCCGGGGGCGATTGGTTGGAATAGCTGACCAAGACTTCCAAGTTCTACCCTGGACCCTTAATTCTTGTTCCCACATGTACCCAATTCATCTGTGGGACCACCTGAATGGTGGTGTTGGCTCTATGGATCCTCCTTCACACTCCCTGCAGTAGCTGTGGGATGCACTGCAGTCAGCATGGCTCCAGATACCTTTGACCACCTACCAGAACCTTATTGAGTCTCCCAGTCCCTCGAGTGGTTACGCTGGACATTAGCTGGTGGTCATAATAATGTGACTTGACTGTCTTTAAAGTGTTGTGTTGCGGAAAGGCAATGTACCACAGTGGTCAACATGTTCTTTCTGTCTGATCTCTTGCCGGCTGCCGCCATATGACCGCTCTCTATGTGCTTTCTTTTTTAATTAAATCTCTTTCAGCTCTGCCAGCTCTGGAATATAGCCTCCTCAGCTTTGGCTGCCAAACAACACATGTTCAATCTACCAGCCACCTTTTTTCTCATGCTGTTTTCTACTACAGCTGCATAAATAGTAATAGAAAGTTGATAACAGCTTCTATACTTCCACCAACCCCATCCCGACCACAGGGAACCGTAGGAACATCTGTCCAACTCCAGCCTCTTAGCCGTGAAAACCAATTTAATTGACAAAACCAAGAGTCCAGAGACACGTTTTCTTCTTGAGGAAAGCCCAAGGCTTCTAGTAGGGCTTAAATGAAAATATATCATAGAAAATGATACAAATGGATGAGCAAAGCAATGCATGAAGGAACAGATAAACAGATGTGCAGCCGGACAAACAAATGGATGAAATTAGCAAAGCACAAAGGAATGGATGAACAGATGGTCAGACAGAAAGATGGACAAAGCAACGAATAAGCAATAGTGCATGAATAAAGGAGTAAACAGACAACAGGCAGCTACAGGCAGGAGGTCCACCTCTAGCTTTACCTGTCGCTTGCTAAGTTTCTCTCACTGAAATTGGTTTGTGTGGACGGGGCCAGAGACGTCAGCATTGTGATTTGTCAGGAGATGCTCATTAAAGTGTCACCCAAGATTAGGACCACTGAGGTTACAAGGAGAGGAGTGAAATATGGTGTCACTGGAACATTACACAATGGGTATACAGCGCCCTCCACAATTACTGGCACCCCTCGTTTAGATGTGTTCTCAGGCTTCAAATATACCCCTGATGTTAATACTTTTTACAACCTCCAACAAGAGAGCACTTAACCTTCTCCTATAACATTACACAAGATGGAAGAATACAGAGAGAGAGCTCTTCCACCATTCCTCTCTGCACAATCTCTCTAATGCTGACCCTACACCAAATGATTTTCAAGCGATTTTACAGTCACAGACAAATTTCCAGGGTCGGAATAAAATCATGAGTCTTGCTAGAGTTGAGTTGCGGTCGCGTCATCTCGATCGTTTAGTGTGAGGTGGTCAAGACTGCAGGTTTAAGTCAGTCTTTTTCTCAACCTAGCGTTCCAATTCAATCAAACGTGTTTAATAATATCGTAAGTCTGAAGTCTTGGCTCACGCAAATAGTGATGTGAACATTGGCGACAACCAATAGGAGAGCTCTGTTCACCACCAAACTCCAACACGCACAAAAGTCTGGCGGGTAAATTAGTTAGACATGGAGGGGAGTCTGGTGAGGGTTTGGAAACTGCGGTTCTCCTGGACTGTACCGAAGAAGGAGAAACTGGTAGAGCTGTGGAGTGAGCAGGAGTGCCTCGTCCCATTTATACCACGATAGAGTGAAAAAAAAAAGGTGGACAGAAATCGCTACAGCTCTCGAAATCCCTGAGTATGCTATTCTAAAACACTGACGAACGGGGCTACAGTGTTTACAATTAGCCTACCATACCATAACCATACATTTATCTGAATATTGTTAGCTTCAATCATATCAATGGAAAATAATCTCAAAAGGAATCTAGTAGAAGTCTTGAAAATAGTGACTCTGAAAGACCCCCAGTCTTTGCAAAATCATAGCCTGTGACTAGTCTTTGACTAAAACTCTGTGACTAGTCTTTAGATGTGAGGGAGTCAGACTTTAGTCTATTAAACGTCTTTTCAGAGTTTTTTAAAGTCTTCTAGTGTATGGTCAGCATAAATTGTCCTGGGTCCTCTCCAATGCACTCTCCTCTTCAGCTCACCCCACAGGTTTTCAATTGGGTTGAGGTCTGGGGACTGAGACGGTCATGGGAGAAGCTTGATTTTTTGTCTGGTGAACCATTTTTTGTGTAGATTTGGCCTCATGTTTAGGGTCATTATCTTGCTGAAAGACCCAGTTGACGACCCATCTTCAGCTTCCAGGCCAGGGGCTGCCAGATTCTGATTTAAAATCCTGGTATTTCAAAGAGTTGATGATGCCATGCACCCTAACAAGGTTCCTGGGGCTTTTGAAAAAGAAAAAGGCCCGCAGCATCACTAATCCTCCCCCATAAACCACAGTGGGCATGAGCCAGACCCACTTTGTTGTGTTTGTTGCCAAAAAAAGCTGTATCTTGGTCTCATCTGACCAAAGCACATGGTCCTAGTTGAAGTCCCGCTCGAGTACCGCTTAGCGAACTCCGGACGTTTACGTTTGTAAGTGAGAAAAGGATCAGTGATGCTGTGGGCAACAGCTTGTTGCCATGTAGATAGCGCCTGATTGTTGTTATGGAGACTTTGTGACCCTAAGATGCCACTCTTTGATGCAATTCTTGAACAGTAAGCTTTGGAGAACTTGTGTCCTCATCCAGGCTTGTTTGCCACCGTTCCAGTTGTTTTAAACTTCTTGATGGATCCTCTGACTCTAGATATGGGCAGGTGTAGGCGAGGTGCTATTTCTTTTCTTTTATGAAGGTTGACACACATCTGCCTCTCCTGAATGGTGTGTTCTCTTGTCTTTGAAGAGTGGATAAGAGAAATAGGCCTGTTACGTCATGTTTCTACCAAAAGGAAACAGGAATTAATGAATTACTAATTAAAGGTTGATAGATACAGTAGGAATGACAGAAATGCTTTAATTACATTTAATTTCTAGGAATTGTTAGGGGTGCCAATAGTTGCGGAACAGCTGATTTTATGAAAAATAATGATTTTATAATCAGGGATTTTTTTCTTTTTTTTTATTTACTTAAATTAAAGGATACATTTTCCTACAATGTTCAGTGTGAGATTCTGCAATAGAAATTGAATTTATTTTAAGGCTTTTAACACCTCTTAACGAGGGGTGCCAATAATTGTGGAGGGTGCTGTAATTAGTACATGTTGACTGCTTGCCTGTAAACTATTTACAAAGGAAACTCTTGCACTGATAAGCATTGCATTCCAAGTACTGAATGAATTGAACTGAACTGAACAAAACTGTATTGGCCCCTATTTGTAACTGGGCATGTAAACAGCATAAACACTTAAAAATACTATAGAACAAAATACTATAAGGCATTTACAAATACTATAGACAAACTTTTTCATAAATAAGTACATCAATTCAAATATAATTCATAGTGAGACTCTCCACCGGACAGACCAGCGTAACGGTGGCCCAGAGGCAGCAGCTAAAGTCATTAATAATAGAATGGCCTTTTTTTAGAGTCTGTGGACGATTCATATTTTTTATGCCAGCAAATGAAGAAGAACCTTCTCAAAGTACACAAAATAGATGTTACTTTGTTTCTTTCTGGCTCTCCCTTTAGTTACGCTGTAATAGCCCAGTCTAGTCACTGCAGCACCCTGTTAACACAATACACTGATCTCACTTTCTTAACAAAACTAATTAGCTGTGTTTCTTTGTTAAGCTTAGATGTTCTGATGCTGAACATCTGCTCATCCTGTGCGCTCTGAAGCTGAACAACTAAGCTAATATCCAGAGTAACCTCCTACGTAACCTTCTAGGTGGTCACAGGTATCTGGAGGTATCATGCTGACTGCATTGCATCCCACAGCTGCTGGAGGGAGCGTGGAGGAGGATCCATAGAGCCAACATGACGATCCAGGTGGTCCCACAGATGCTCAATAGGTGTCAAGTAAGAGGAATTAGTGGTCCAGGGTAGTACTTGGAAGTCTTGGTCAGATCTTCCAACCAGTGTGGGACATTTCTATTTGTGTGATGTGTCTCTTTGTCTTGCTGGAAGATCCCATCCTCCTCAGAGAAGACCATCAGCATGTATGGTGTACGTGATCTGCAAGGATGGATTCAGACCCAAATCGGTGGATTGTGTCCAGAGAATAAGAGCATTCCCCAAACCACCATCGAAAGTAGAATTATTTGATTGCCACAGCTGCGGATGATACTGTATGAAATGTTGTGATGAGTGAACGAATAGAAATGCTCTGAAGTAGTTTGGAAAAAATTCTGGTTCCATTGACTCCATAGAGCCAACATGACGATCTAGGTGGTCCCACAGATGCTCAATAGGTGTCAAGTAAGAGGAATTAGTGGTCCAGGGTAGTACTTGGAAGTCTTGGTCAGATCTTCCAACCAGTGTGGGACATTTCTATTTGTGTGATGTGTCTCTTTGTCTTGCTGGAAGATCCCATCCTCCTCAGAGAAGACCATCAGCATGTATGGTGTACGTGATCTGCAATGATGGGTTCAGACCCAAATCGGTGGATTGTGTCCAGAGAATAAGAACATTCCTCAAACCACCTTCGAAAGTAGAATTATTTGATTGCCACAGCTGCGGTTGATACTGTATGAAATGTTGTGATGAGTGAATGAATAGAAATGCTCTGAAGTAGTTTGGAAAAAATTCTGGTTCCATTGACTCACATTGAAAGTAAAAGTCTTTCTGTGGACAGTGATGATACGCAGGTGAATCCGACTGAAACCAGCGGTGGCGAGCGGTGGAGGTCCATGTGGTGCCTGAGCTTTCTGGCTGTGGCGTTTTGACCGGGCTCTCGCTGTACGTTTGTGACCCGGAAAGTTTGAGGGTCCGCGGCTAACTGTGTGTGTTTCTGTATGATCAGAGCGGACCTGAGAAAGTGGCCTTCTTCCCCTCAACGCCCCGCCATCAATTAATCAGAGGATTTATTTTTAAACACGCTGCGTTAGAACTTGATGGACTTGTTAAAAATGCATGGAACTCCACAGCAGAGCAGAAGCACTCGGCGGCGCACGGCATGCTGGTGAGAAACACACACACACACACACACTTACACACACACACACTGAGCACTGAGTGCATCTTAGACCAGGCACAGAGCTGAGCGTCTCTCTGTCCTGACGCTCTGGCGCGCGGGGAGAGTCTATTTTTGCGCTAGTTTCTTGTTGTCGTTGTTAAAGTGATAAAAACTCTAATTTACTTTGAGCTGAAAGACGGAGGATCTGAGGACGTGAAGCTCTAGATCATTATTAACAGTGTTTATTTGATGAGTGCAGCAGCTTAGTACTCGTTTACTGAGTGGAACCTTCACATCACGTTCTGTGTGTTTTTCTCGAAAACGTAAGAAAAGAAGGAAAAACTGATTTCAAAATCATCTCCCTCTCCCTCTCCTTCCTTCTCTCTCTCTCTCCTTCATTCTCTCTCCCTCTCTCTCCTTCATTCTCTCTCTCCCTCTCCTTCCTTCTCTCTCCCTCTCTCTCTCCTTTATTCTCTCTCTCTCTCTCCTTCATTCTCTCTCCCTCTCTCTCCTTCATTCTCTCTCTCTCTCCCTCTCCCTCTCCTTCCTTCTCTCTCCCTCTCTCTCTCCTTTATTCTCTCTCTCTCTCCTTCATTCTCTCTCCCTCTCTCTCCTTCATTCTCTCTCTCTCTCCCTCTCCCTCTCCTTCCTTCTCTCTCCCTCTCTCTCTCCTTTATTCTCTCCCTCTCTCTCCTTCATTCTCTCTCTCTCTCCCTCTCTCTCTCCTTCATTCTCTCTCTCTCTCTCCTTTATTCTCTCTCTCTCTCTCCTTCATTCTCTCTCCCTCTCTCTCCTTCATTCTCTCTCTCTCTCCCTCTCTCTCTCCTTCATTCTCTCTACCTCTCTCTCCTTCATTCTCTCTCTCTCTCTCCCCCTCTCTCTCCTTCATTCTCTCTCTCTCTCTCCTTCATTCTCTCTCTCTCTCTCTCTCTCCTTCATTCTCTCTCCCTCTCTCTGTCCTTCATTCTCTCTCTCTCCTTCATTCTCTCTCTCCCTCTCCTTCATTCTCTCTCTCTCTCTCTCTCTCCTTCCCTCTCCTTCATTTTCTCTCTCTCTTTCTACTTCATTCTCTCTCTCTCTCTCTCTCTCCCTCTCCTTCATTCTCTCTCTCTCTCCTTCATTCTCTCTCTCTCTCCCTCTCCTTCATTCTCTCTCTCTCTCCTTCATTCTCTCTCTCTCTCCTTCATTCTCTCTTCCTCTCCTTCATTCTCTCTGTCCTTCATTCTCTCTCTCTCCTTCATTCTCTCTCCCCCTCTCCTTCATTCTCTCTCTCTCTCTCTCCCTCTCCTTCATTTTCTCTCTCTCTCTTCATTTTCACTCTCTCTCTCTCTCCCTCTCCTTCACTCTCTCTCTCTCTCTCCTTCATTCTCTCTCTCTCTCTCCTTCATTCTCTCTCTCCCTCATTCTCTCTCTCCTTCATTCTCTTTCTCTCCCTCTCCTTCATTCACTCTCTCTCTCCTTCATTCTCTCTCTCCTTCTACTTCCTTCATTCTCTCTCTCCTTCATTCCCTCTCTCTCCTTCATTCTCTCTCTCTCCTTCATTCTCTCTCTCTCTCCTTCATTGTCCTCCCTCTCTCTCGCCTTCATTTTCTCTCTCTCTCTCTCCTTCATTCTCTCTCTCTCTCCTTCATTCTCTCTCTCTCCTTCATTCTCCATCTCTCTCCTTCATTCTCTCTCTCTCCTTCATTCTCTCTCTCCTTCATTCTCTCTCTCTCCCTCTCCTTCATTCTCTCTCTCCCTCTCCTTCATTCTCTCTCTCTCTCTCTCCTTTATTCTCTCCCTTCCCTTCCTTCAGTCTCTCTCCCTCTTCTTTATTTATTCTTTCTTTTCATCTGTTTCTCTCTCCTCTTCCTTCATTCTCCCTCTCCTTCCTTCATTCTCTCCCCCCCTCTCATTCTTTTCTTTTTTCTTTTTATCTGTTTCTCTCTCCTCTTCCTTCATTATCTCTCTCCCCTTCCTTCATTCTCTCCCTCTCCTTCCTTTATTCTTTCTTTTCATCTTTCTCGCTCTTCCCTTCCTTCATTCTCTCTTTCTTCCCTTCTTTTATTCTCTCTTCTCTCTCTCTCCCCTTTCTTTATTCTCTCTCTCTTTCGCCTTCTTTCATTCTCTCTCTCGCTCCTCTTCTTTCATTCTGTCCCTCTCCTTCCTTTATTCTTTCTTTTCATCTGTTTCTCTCTCTTCCCTTCCTTTATTCTCTCTCTCTGTCCCCTTCCTTTATTATTTCTCATTATCTGTTTCTTCCTTCCCTTCCTTTATTTTCTTCAGCCTTCTTTCATTCTCTCTTTCACCCCTCATTCTTTCTCTCCATCTGTTTATCTTTCTATCTCTATTGTTCCTTCACTCTCACCCTTTCTTTCCGTTTTTATCCATCAGTTAATCTCTCTTCCTTCATTCTCTATATCTTTCTTCCTCTCAGTCCTTCCCTCATTCTCTCGCTCATCTCTTTCTCTCCCTCCTTCATTTTCTCTTTCCATCTCTCTCCTTCCTTCGTTCTCTCTCTCTCTCTCTCTGTCTCCTCTTCATTCCCTCTCTCTTTTTTTGCCCTGTCTTTCTATTTCTTCTTCAGCGGTGAAGCAGCGGTGCGTTCAGAGGAACGGAGGATCTGAGAGAGAAGAAACTTCAGGCCGACACAAACGTCATCTCAACATCACGAACACCCTAAAAACCCCGTACCAGCTCTCAGCTCGCACTGTGGCCTTTTTCAGACCGAACATCTACACCACGTGTCCAGAAGTGTCCAGACGTCCTTCCTAATGAGCGAATTCAGATGCTTTCATATTCGCCCAACGCACAAGCCTTCAAACAGCTTCTATAATCTCCACGGGCTCTGGAATGCCAAGAGTGGGCTGGAGGGAACTGCGATCTCTGGAGTGATGGAGCTCCATCTAATACGTTTGGGATGAGCTAGAGTGATGCTCAACTGACCACACAACCAGGCCTGGCAGACAGATCAATCAGGGGAAAGATATCGCAGAGGGGGGGATTTCCACCTAATAAGCAGCCGGTGATATGGGTCATATTAGCTTCTGTCTAAAATTAATATAATCAAATAACAGATGCTCTCAATATCTCTGTTATTGAACTGGGACTCTGTGTGTGGACTGTTGTGTTGAGCTGCTAGTTGTATGCACTTCCTCCCAGCGCCTGCAGAGGTTGCAGTCTCCAGAATACTAGGTAGCTCCAGACACACACACACCCTCCTGCACACGCTCACACAGTCAATCATCACACACACACCTGTCTCTCATTACAACCCACAGCAGTAGCTCATCAGTGCAGCCCATATAACTGCACCATGTAACATCGCCTTATCGGTCCCGTGGTCACAGGTCAGTGTCTCATGAGCTTCCCTTTAGGTCCAACCTAATCTCCCATCTCCACAGTGGGGTCCTGCCATTCTCCCTGGAGCCCTGGAGGCCTGTGGACTCGCCAACCTGCCTGAACACTCACGTCCTGTAGTCTGAACTCATCCCTGGCGTCTCTACCCCAAGGGTCTCTACATTGTGAGGACTAACCTCTATATTGTTTGAACTGTTCAGAAAGGGCTTAGTTCCTGGTTTTCTCTCCAGCTCTCAAGGAGCTGCTCTGTATTCCACTGCTCAGACGGGAGAACCCCGACACCTGCCAGCTCACCTGCTCCAGTAACCGCTCCCCCAGGCTGCCTCGGACTCCAGCTCACCTGGTCTCACGGGACTCTCCCCTCTGTGGGCCCAGCTCTGAACTTTGTGTTCACATTTCATACCCTCGTTTGAGTTAATAAAGCCTTGTATATGGATCGTAACGCCATGTCCGAGTCTGATTTGTTACACTGGAGAGTAATGATGGATTTAAGTGGAGGGGTGAGACCCCCTACTGTGAAAAACAATTCACACCTCTCCACGAGGATGACCACGGCGAGATAATACAGGCCACTGCAGCTTTCTACAGCGTGCTGGGGTATCATCATATTACTCAGTACATCATCCATGTTCTTCAGTACCGCTCATGTAATTTAGCAGTGAACTAGTTGCTAGGGTGTTGCTAGGTTGCTGCTATGGCTTACTGAGTGGTTGTTTGCATGTTGATAGGTGGTTGCTATGGCTTCTCAGTGGTTGCTAGGATGTTGGTAGGTTGTTGCTACTGTGTCCCATGTGGTTGCAAGGGTTTTGCTAAGTGGTTGCTAAGGTATTCCAAGTGGTTGCTAGGGTGCTGCTGGGTGGTTGCTGTTGTATAAACAGGCCACTGCAGCTTTCTACAGCGTGCTGGGGTATCATCAGATTACTCAGTACACCATCCATGTTCTTTAGTACCGCGCATGTAAATTAGCAGTGAACTAGTTGCTAGGGTGTTGCTAAGTTGCTGCTATGGCTTACTGAGTGGTTGTTTGCATGTTGGTAGATGTTCGCTATGGCTTCTCAAGTTGTTGCTGGGGTGTTGCTAGGTTGTTGCTGCTGTGTCCCATGTGGTTGCTAGAGGATTTGCTAGGTGGTTTCTAAGGTATCCCAAGTGGTTGCTAGGGTGCTGCTAGGTGGTTGCTGTTGTATAAACAGGCCACTGCAGCTTTCTACAGCGTGCTAGGGTATCATCAGATTACTCAGTACACCATCCATGTGCTTCAGTACCGCTCATGTAAATTAGCAGTCAACTAGTTGCTAGGGTGTTGCTAAGTTGCTGCTATGGCTTACTGAGTGGTTGTTTGCATGTTGATAGATGTTCGCTATGGCTTCTCAAGTCGTTGCTGGGGTGTTGCTAGGTTGTTGCTGCTGTGTCCCATGTGGTTGCTAGAGGTTTTGCTAGGTGGTTTCTAAGGTACTCCAAGTGGTTGCTAGAGTGCTGCTAGGTGGTTGCTGTTGTATCTTAAGTGGTTGCTAAAGTGTAGCTACATGGTTGCTATGGTGTCCCAAGTGTTGTGTTGAGCTGCTAACAAGTAATGAGGGATTAAAGTGGAGGGGTGAGACCCCCTACTGTGAAAAACAATTCACACCTCTCCACGAGGATGACCACGGCGAGATAAAACAGGCCACTGCAGCTTTCTACAGTGTGCTGTGGGTATCATCAGATTACTTAGTACACCATCCATGTTCTTCAGTACCGCTCATGTAAATTAGCAGTGAACTAGTTTCTAGGTCATTGCTATGGCTTACTGAGTGATTGTTTGCATGTTGATAGATGGTTGCTGGTTGCTATGGCTTCTCAAGTGGTTGCTAGGATGTTGGTAGGTTGTTGCTACTGTGTCCCATGTGGTTGCTAGGGTATTACAAGTGGTTGCTAGGGTGCTGCTAGGTGGTTGCTGTTGTATCTTAAGTGGTTGCTAAAGTGTTGCTAGGTGGTTGCTATGGTGTCCCAAGTGTTGTGTTGAGCTGCTAGCGAGTAATGAGGGATTAAAGTGGAGGGGTGAGACCCCCCTACTGTGAAAAACAATTCACCCCTCTCTACAGTTACACAGGACTGTTTGATATGTCTCGTCGTGGTCATGACGAGACATATCAAACAGTCCTGTGCAACTGTCACCACAAACAAACAATATTAAACACAATAACAACACAACTATAAATACTGACTTGCTCAGCTGCAAAGATGAGAATCCAGTTCCCTTCGGCTTCTGTAATTTATACAAAACATATTCCATATTTATCATTATTACTGAAGACAATGCATGATAATGCATGACTGAACAGCAGGACCTCCTCAAAAACAGGAGGAAACTCTATTTTATGCCTACTCTAAAAAAAGTATAGTATAGAGTATAAAAAGTATAAAAGTCCACATACCCCCGACCCACCACCCCACACACAGTAGCTATAAGTTACAATGCATAACCGTGTAGCAAAATGTGGACAGGCCTCTAATTCCCCTAAGACCCTCGGGGAGAGTGCGCTGTGGGTGTCATCGGATTACTCAGTACACCACCCATGTTTCTCAGTACCTCTCATGACAACATGAGTCATCCCTTCAGGAATACACAGTCTAGCAGTTTTATGGATGGAAGTATGTGTAGTTTTGGAGTCTGTCACTTGCAGTGCTATGATGTATGATTTGTCCTGCTCGTATCCCACGCAATCAGGAGATCTTCCAGAAGTTTACACACTTTCCCATCAGCCTCTGGTGTAACTCCCAGGTCTTCTAGGGTTTGTAATGCAGTTTTTAAGACGTAACTGAGGGACTTACAGTGAACACTTATAAATATACAGGGGCAGATAGGAACGTTTGTGATGTTTAGTTTGGCATTAAAATGCAAAATCCTGGGAGGAGATTATTATAGTGGATCATCTGCTCCAGTTTTCTGAGGCTCAGACTGTCTGTAGACCATCTGTAGCTCCTCTTATGATACATCTGCCCTGTAAAGTCCCAGATGTGTGAAGATGTAGAAGCTCTGGAGCTCAGTGTAAATCAGCAGTAAACTAGTTGCTAGGTTGTTGCTATGGCTTACTGAGTGGTTGTTAGCGTGTTAATAGGTGGCCGCTAGGGCTTCTCATGTGGTTGCTAGGGTGTTGGTAGGTTGTTGCTGTTGTATCCCATGTTGTTGCTAGGGTTTTGCTAAGTGGCTTACTGATGGGTTGCTGTTGTATCTTAAGAGGTTGCTACGGTGTTGTTAGGTGTTTGCTATGGTATCCCAAGTGATTGCTAGGGTGTTGCTAGGTTGTTGCTGTTGTATACCAAATGCTTGCTAAGTGCTGCCTAGCAGTTGCTATTGTATTTCAAGTGACTGCTAGTGTGTTGCTGGGTGGTCGCTCTGGTATCCCAAGCGATTGCTAGGGTGTGGCTGGGTGGTCGCTATGGTATTCCAGGTGGTTGCTTGGATCTTGCTACCATATGTCCTAGGTAGGTTCCTGGGGGGTTGCAAGGCTGTTGCTTTGGTATTCTAGGTAATTGCTAGGTGACTGTTACACTATATGGTGCTAGGCAGCTGCGAGGTAGATGCTGTGGTGTCCCAGATGGTTGCTACAGGGTTTGCTAGATGGTTGCTATGGTACACAAGTACACCATTCTTGATCAGACTGAACATTTCAGAGTGGCAATTTCTTGGAACCTGTGGGACGAGTTAGCAGACAAACATCTCACAGACAAATAAGAATCAAGAAGAAGAAGAAGGAGGAGATGAAGAAGAAAAATAAGAGAGTAAGAAGGAGAGGAATAAGAAGAACAAAGTAAGAAGGAGAAGAAGAAGAAGAAGAGGAATGAGAAGAAGAAGGAGACGAGGAAGAACAAGACTTAGAATATAAATAAGATAACTATAGTGTTGCAGACTGCTTTACACTGATTAGTACATAAGAAGCAATTTGGACTTACAGGAAAATAGAGGAGAACAGCACCTGCCAGGATGGCCTCCATCAGAATCAGACCTGAAGCTTTGATTCTCTGAGAGAAAGAAAAAAAGAAAGCGAGAGAGAGAGAGAAAGACAAACCAAGAGAGAGATGAAGTAGAGCAGAAGGTCGTCCCATATTGGGAGCGGATTCTCCTCCCTTGTGTAACACAGTGCTAACAAACGCTTTCCACAGTTTCTAATATCTACTCTCCCAATTCACTAGGGTCCGACACTGAGCCCCCACGAAGCTATCAGATCCCAAACTGTGATGACAAGATGACATAAACGTGCCGGCGGTTCAAGGTTAGTGTGAAGGAAACGCGGTTGGGGGCTGAACAATTCCTCAGCGGGTGTCCTTCTGAAATCTCTGACTGACGAGCTCCACCGAGATTTACTTCAGGTGAGCTGTTCCTTTATTCCTCAGTGAGTGTAAGTCCACACATCTTCTACAGGGAACACACTTCTGCTCATTTGAATACACAGCTGCTGTTTATTCTCTGAATTTAACATATTAGGCGAAAAAATTTAAATTAATTAAAAAAATTTAATCAAAGGCGGCCTGTACGTAAGTTACGGCTCATATTATATAAAATAGGGGAAATTAACTGTTTTGCAGGACCTTATAATTTATATTATTATAACATAATTTATGCATTGAGCTGCAAACATATTCATGGATGAGTATGTTAGCATGTATGTTTTAGGCCCAAATCATCTTAAAGGGAACCCCGGCTGTTAACACTTGTATACACCACCTTAATATGGTGTAATGACTCTAAATTGTTAGAACATGTTGTAAAAAAACCACAAAAGTAGCAGATTTATTTATAAATTAATAGCGCAATGCCTGCTGGGTAGATGACGCCAAATGGTTGCAGCACTCTAAATTTGACTACGGTTAGTTACTAACCTAGCTTAAAGAAAACCATGTACATTGTGTTGTTGATGTTGTTTCAGTGAAAGGCAGTGAGAAGATTGATATTAGTCTAAACAGCTTTCACAAACATAAACAAGGAGAATAGTTAGTGAAGCAGCGTGTGGACCAACACAGCTACCCAAAGACCCCCCGCTCTGCTCTCCTCACTTCAGTCTGGATGAGTTTGAGTGGTTCAGTAGACCACCACTGGTGAGAGACTTGACGGAGGCTGTTGGTTTTAAGCGTAGACTGAAACACAATGCAGTGTCACAGTTTCCCCACACAGGAAGTCCAAAAGCTCCAGATTATGGAGAACCACGAGAAGAACCGTGAACGTGAACATGTGCTGGATTCTCTCCTGAGAACGTTTAGCGTTAGCGTCAGCTGCTTCTTCTCGTTTGTGGATCCTGAAGGTGAAAGTAGAGTCTTAGTAGTGAACATACTACTTCACTAATAAAGGAGTGTGAAGCTCAGAGACACTCCCGTTCAGTGTATCTAGCTGTTTACTGAGCGTGAATGTTTCCTGCTAGAAAGCGGAGCTCCTTTAACAGACACTCTCCTTCTCCGTCAACACCAACACACAGCTTCACAACAACTCCAGCACTGTGTCACTCTCTCCTCCACCCTCTCTGTTCACCATTTACACTAACGTGGTGTGTGATGTCACCGCTGATGTCAGAAATGTTGTGTTCTAGCTCAAACTGTAAAGACTGAACAGTAGCATGTTTAGCTAGCTAGCTGTGCTCGAGCGCGACGGCCGGTTACTGCAACCATTTGACGTCACTACCCGCTGATCACGTCAGTAGATACAACAATGGTGACCTACGTGCAGCGGAGTTTACAGAAAATCTAATAAATCTGATACTTTTTGTGATGTTTTACGTGTTTTAATAATTTAGAGTCATTTCACCATATTAAGGCACTAAATAGCATATTTAAACCTATGTAACTTTTTTGTGAAGAAGCTTTTAGAGGTGGTTGTCTGGTTCTCATCATCACCACTATGAACAATTCTCACTTGGTTAGTCAGTCTAGAACCAATAATTTCACACTAAACCACTCTAAATGACTTTGTTCACTTATTTACAATTTAATTATCCTGAAAAAACACTTAACTACCATCCTCCAGCTTATATGTCTAATATATCTAATATGTCTGTTCACCCCAGCTCTGCCCCCTTGTTATCAGCCTCACCTGTGCTCATCATGCCTGCCTTATAACTGTTACAATTTGAAGTGTAAAAGTTAAATAAAATAATTATTGTGACCTTAAAAATCTTACAGTCCTTGAAAATAATGTATTACAATAAAACTCTTACTACGAATAATTTACTACAACATAACTACAGCAGCCATACAACTCATAAGGTCACTCCGATCGTGTTATGGACTGTGCTGACCTTGTTACGGCGGAAGTGGTAGACCACCGGCATGCTGATGAGGTCCAGCAACATGCACAAGCCCTGGAAGGAGGCCACGGCCACCCGCAGGACGCCGTCCTCCTGCGCCAGACACGGCGAATCATCCCGACAGAACGAGCAGCCCTCGCGACATGGCAGGCAGCGAGCGGACACGTCCGAGGGCTCGTCACTGTAGAGACCCTGCTCCGACTCTGCTGACCACAGGGAAATCAGAGGACATGCTTCAATTTGCGCTCCTCAACGGTAATAAACAATAATAAAATGTGACGTTTCTGGCTAAATAAAAGCCCCTCGTATAAAGTGACCATACTCCTTTGTCTGTTTTCATTAGGTTGGCCATCAGACTCCTCCCCCTGGAGAACCTTGTTAAACTAGTCAAATTCTTTACTGCTAAATGAAAACATTTGAATGAATTACCTAAAACAATGAAGGCCATTAGATCTACTCGCCATGCCTTCTGGTTGGCTTTGTTGTGTAAAAACAAGCATTTATTTCGAGGCAGATTAGAGGTACAGGGTGAACCTCACAAAAATGTGCCGTAGACATAACGGCCAAGCTTGAGGGCTCTTGGAGGCACCGTTGTTGGGTAGGTGAGACTTCAACTGTCAATGAGCTGTTGTGTCTAGTCTTGTATATATATTTGAAATAATGTAATGGATTTCAGAACTGACCTCCATGATGTAGACTGGAGTTCAATTCTTCATCTAGTAACCATCTTACACTATACCATTAGGAGTCCCTGGGCAAGACTCCTAACACTACCTTCACCTACCTGTGTACAGGTAAACTGTAACACTACCTTCACCTACCCGTGTACAGGTAAACTGTAACACTACCTTCAACTACCTGTGTACTGATAAACTGTAACACTACCTTCACCTACCCGTGTACAGGTAAACTGTAACACTACCTTCACCTACCTGTGTACAGGTAAACTGTAACTACCTTCACCTACCTGTGTACAGGTAAACTGTAACACTACCTTCACCTACCTGTGTACAGGTAAACTGTAACACTACCTTCACCTACCTGTGTACAGATAAACTGTAACACTACCTTCACCTACCTGCTTATAGGTAAACTGTAACACTACCTTCACCTACCTGTGTACAGATAAACTGTAACACTACCTTCACCTACCTGTGTACAGGTAAACTGTAACACTACCTTCACCTACCTGTGTACAGGTAAACTGTAACACTACCTTCACCTACCTGTGTACAGGTAAACTGTAACACCACCTTCACCTACCTGTGTACAGGTAAATTGTAAGTCGCTCTGTATTAGCATGCCTGCCATCTGCTGTTCAATCCCGCTAGTCAGGGTCACGGGAGGGCTGGAGCCAAACCCATCGGGCGACACCATGGACAGTTCGCCAGTCCATTACATGGCCAACACTTACTCACACACTCACACCTACGGGCAATTTAGAATGACCAATCTACCTATCATGCATGTCTTTGGACATGTGGGAGGAAACCAGGGTACCCGGTTATTGTTGTGTCATTGGGTGTTGGACTGTGGGGTTAACTGTTTTGCTGCCCACCTTGTATGACTGAAGGGGGTCTGCCTGAATACCAGCTGTACCAGTTGCGCTGAATGATGGTTCTCCTCCACTGCCGTGTTAATACAAGAGCATTAGAGTACAATGTTTCCAGAACCTTACTCTACGCTGAAACCACAGTGGTGTCAGAGGTGGGATAGTGCCTCCACAGGGACAAGACCAGCAGAAGATTGCAAGATGGTGGAAGAAGCAGCTCGACAAGGACCAGCTGGCAGGAGGACGATAGGAGGATGACAAAAGAGGCAGCATCTAGGACTCAAATCCGGCAATCAAGAAAGCGGCAATGGAAGATTTGCTGGGACAGAACACAAAGTGCTCAGTGTCTCTACTGCTTGTTTACCAGGGTGGTGGACATTCCGAAACATCTGCTGCAGAGATAACATTGGGAGCGTAGAGGGGTTGTGGAGGGGTTGGGCTTGCACTTGCACACCCCAGGGATTCTGCTTCAAGTGTGTATGGCTGGACTATGTAGCGTCCTGCTACTGGCTTGCTCTGCTGTGGACACATGTGAAGGCTCTTGAGAGGCACCTTGACTGCGTCAGCTGTAACTCTAAGTTGTTGTTGGGTTTAGTCTTGAATTCTGTGCTAGGTTGTTGGGTTAGTTGGCAGCGCTAATGGCCACAATCAACAGAGATTATAAGGCTGGAGGTGATGTGCTTGCCGTCTTGCCAGTTTCGCTAGTGCTGAGCGGTGGTTCTCTTTTGCAGCGGTTCAATAAAAGAGCATTCGCTTAAAGCACTATGCCTTACTCTGTGCCTGTGCCAAAATATTAATATATGACTGACTTTCCGCCAAGCCACCCCTGAAGAACTTTAAAACCTGAGCGTGCCTCTGATCAGAAAACATAACCCGCAGCTTCACAACTGGCTGCAGCAGCTAAACCGCTGTAATGGCCAATTTGCCCCCAACTATGTCTGAACACAGGAATGCAGAACACATCTCGGCAAACCCAGCGTGCGACACTTGTAGATGCCTCTCTGGGGCCTGTGGGTAACATGTACATGCAAGCGGCCTGAATCGTACGCCGTGAAGCGCTCCGGTGGCGTAGAGCGCCTCATTTGTGTGAAGAGTCCTCGTTCTCCTTCATGCAAATGAAGCAGCAGTGTCCCGCACTCGCGTGGTTTCATTAAGAAATGGCGCAGACTCGTTTCACTGGTGACTCACGAGCTATTTTTAGATCCCTTAATGCGCTCATGTGCGCGCAAGGATGAGAGGACTATGTAAAGTGGGATGTCACCCATAGCAACCAGGATTCACTATGAATATGGATTCATGTATTATAGGTCTCTTTTTTTGGGGGGAGGGTGCGAACGGGCCCCCCTCTTTTTTCTGTTTTGTGTAAATGAAGGAGATGGGGGGTAAAATTCCTGTACCATTGCAGATGAAGATGTCCTTCCTACTGTAACATATATCATAACATATACCAAATTCAGGGGGACCAGGAGGGGGTTTAAGACCCTCTAATAAACTTATTTGGACCTCAGGAAAGCCCTACAGGTTTAATACAGTACAGGCAGATTATATGGTAATAAACACCTTACTGTATTTTTACTGTAATAAAACTCTAATATTACTGTCAATGCGTACAGTACTGTCAACAAGTCAATAAATAAACTATATTGCCAAAAGTATCAACTCACCCATACAAATCATTGAATTCAGGAGTTCTTATAATTTCCATGATCACAGGTGTATAAAACCAAGTACCTAGTCATGCAGACTGCTTCTACATACATTAGTGAAAGAGTGGGTCTCTCTCAGGAGCTCAGTGAACTCCAGCATGGTACCGTGATAGGACGCCACCTGTGCAACAAGTCCAGTGGTGAAGTTTCCTCACTACTAAATATTCCACAGTGGACTGTCAGTGGTGTTATAACAAAGTGGAAGTGATTGAGAACGACGTAAACACGTAAAGAAGCATAGTGCACAGAGGTCACCAACTTTCTGCCCAGTCAATCACTACAGACCTCCAAACTTCATGTGGCCTTCAGATCAAGAACAGAGCGTAGAGAGCTTCATGGAATGGGTCTCCATGGTTGAGCAGCTGCATCCAAGCGTTGGATGCAAAGGTGGTGTAAAGCACACCGCCACTGGACTCCAAGCAGCAGAGATGTGTACTCTGGAGTGATAAATCGCGCTTCTTCATATGGCAATCCAATTGACAAATCTGGGTTTGGCGGTTGCCAGGAGAACAGTACTTGTACATTGTGCCAAGTGTAAAGTTTGTTGGAGGAGGGATTATGGTGTGGGGTAGTTTTTCAGAAGGTGGGCTCGGCCCCTCAGTTTCAGCGAAAGGAACTCTTAATGCTTCAGCAGACCAAGAGATTCTGGACGATGTCATGCTCTCAACTTTGTGGGGACAGTTTGGGGATGGCACCTTGCTGTTCCAACATGACTGCCCACCAGTGCACCAAGCAAGCTCCATAAAGACATGGAGGAGCAAGTTTGGTGTGGAAGAACTTGACTGGCCTGCACAGAGTCCTGACCTCAACCTGATAGAACACCTTTAGGATGAATTAGAGCGGAGACTGCGAGCCAGGCCTCCCCGTCCAACATCAGTGTCTGACCTTACAGATGGTCTTCTGGAAGAACGGTCAAACATTCCCATAAACACACTCCTAAACCGTATGGAGAGCCTTCCCAGAAGAGTTGAAGCTGTTATAGCTGCAAAGGTTGGGCCGATATATTTATCTCTATGGATTAAGGACGGGAGCGAATACTTTGGCAATGTAGTGTAGGTGGATCTGAAACACTGAGTAAGAAACTCAGTGTTACTCTGTACAACTGAAAATTCATTACAAACAAATGGTGATTCGTTCATTCATACCGATTGTATGGACTGGGCAATAAAAAAATAAAATGAGTTTTAAACTTAATTGCAGCTTCCATTCAAATTCTATTGGGATATTTTTCCACATCTGCAAGGTTCAGTCTTAGAATAGCGTTTTTTCGTTTCTCGTGATTTTAATAATCCCTCACGGCCTTCTCTATGGTTATTGCACTGTGCTGTAAGGCTTGAAGGGAGGTAATGGTAATAGAAATGTAAATGCTCCTCTCGTTCGTGTCACTCCCAAAGGGCAAGAAAATAGAACAAATTAGATCATGCATGGTAAACACATAGCTGTGTACGATACGCGGCTCGGATGAAGGAGATCAAACAATGCTTCTTGATCTATCAGTGGTGTAAACGCCAGCTGATGAACTGAGACAAAACTGGAAGGTGCTCTCTCTTTGAGTTAGCATGCCCAGGGATAATTAGCGCTCTGTTCCGATAGACTGCCATGCTCTGAGAGTTAATGATCTGGATGCAAAGTACCTGAGCAGCCACAAGCACAGAGTCATTAAACTGCTCGAACATTCAGCCCGGCTCTAACATCGCTTCATGAATTGTTTCTCATTCGAGTTACGTTTACTGTTGATGGACTTGTATTTTTCTCAACATTTAACATTTCTACCATTATTTGTTGCTAATAAACTCATTAGCCCCGTAGCTCCAGGGCAAGTCTAGTCTAGGCTGTTGATTTCAGGCACAGGGATACAACTGTCATCTGACATTCAATCTGACATTCACAGTTTCCACTATAACTGTGAAACAGTCCTGGGTCACATGCCCAAGTTCAAACGCCTCTGCAGGAATTGAGCTTAACAAGCTCCTGCAGTTCTAGAGGTGGTACTGAAGAGACCGCTGCAGTTATAGAGGTGGTACTAAAAGGACTACTGCAGTTATAGAGGAGGAATTGGGCTTAACAAGCTACTGCAGTTCTAGAAGTGGTCCTGAAGATTCTCTGCTGCAGTTCCAGGGGTGGTACCTGAGAAGCTCTACTAGAGTTCTAGAGGTGGTACTGGAAGAGTTCTACTGTACTTCTAGAGGTGGTACTGGAAGAGTTCTACTGTACTTCTAGAGGTGGTACAGAAGAAGTTATAATGCAGTTCTAGAGGTGGTATGGGAGAATCTCTACTGAAGTTTTAGAGGTGGTACAGGAGGAATTATACTGCCGTTCTAGAAGTGGTCCTGAAGATCCTCTGCTGCAGTTCCAGGGGTGGTACCGGAGAAGCTCTACTGCAGTTCCAGAGGTGGTACTGAAAGAGTTCTACTGTAGTTCTAGAGGAGGTACAGAAGAAGTTATAATGCAGTTCTAGAGGTGGTATGGGAGAATCTCTACTGTAGTTTTAGAGGTGGTACTGGAGGAATTATTCTGCCGTTCTAGAAGTGGTATTAAAGAGACTCTACTGCAGCTATAAAAGTGATATTGGAGAAGCTCTATTGCCGTTTTAAATGTGGGACAGAAGAAGCTCTACTGCAGTTCTCGCAGGGGTACTGTATAAGCTCTAACTGCAGTCCTAGAAGTGTACCGGAGAAGTTGTAATGTAGTTCTAGAGGTGGTACTGAAGAAGCTTTACTGCAGTTCTAGCGGTGGTACTGGATAAGCTCTAACTGCAGTTCTAGAGGTCTATCGGAGAAGTTGTAATGCAATTATAGAGATGGAACTGAAGAGGCTTTGCTGCAGTTTTACTGGTGGTACTGGATAAGCTTTATCTGCTGTTCTAGAAGTGTACCGGATAAGTTTTAATGCAGTTCTAGAGGTGGAACTGGAAGAGTTCTACTGCAGTTCTAGAGGTGGTACTGGAATAGTTTAACTGAAGTTCTAAAAGTGGTTCTAAAGAGAGTCTACTGCAGTTTTACAATAGAATGTACAACAAAGTAAATATAATTCATATACAATTCATAGCTGTGCAGTGTGAGGAGAAGCCTGAAGCCCATCTTCATAGACTGCATAAAAATTTCTGTGAACGAAACTGCTGGAATATTTCTAGACAGATCCAAATGAGCCCCTCCACTGTTTAGAACTTCAGTCCCTGATCTAAAGACCTTACATGCCAGATCAACTGTCAACATAATTAAGAACTGACAATTCCTAATTAAGTAAGTTAGCATCTCCCTGAGCTAATTAGGTGTGCATTCTGATGGACAGCAGTTCTCTGAGAGCTAATGATCTTGAGGCAAATTACCTGAGCAGTTCATATTCAAACTTGAACCTAATTTACTCCCTGTTGGAGCCAGTTTCATTATAAACATCAATTAAGACCATCTGAAAGTTGTAGAGGCATCACTGACTATAAACACAAACTATCGTCTAAACAGGTTTGAGTTAGATGCTAGAAATAAAATTACAGTCACCGTAAAAACTTGTACATATGAGGTGAAATATATGTAATGTTTGTTACGAGTTTCAGAAGTCTTTAAATGTTAAATATGTAAATGAGACCTGTTGTTAACATATTGTCACTGTCCATAGAAAATCATGTCTCCAAAACTGCTATAACACAACAAACACAAGGGAACTGATAGCACTCAAGACACGAAATCCATAGAAAACGTCGGACAAAGACAGACTGCAAACACAGGGTATATATAACACAAGGTAACGAGAGGGAGCAGGTGACAGGTCTGAAGACGAATGAGAAACAGGTGTGACAGGCGGGGCTAGGGCGGAGACAAGGAGCACATGATCAAAACAAACACCACAGGATGTAAACAAGGACTTAGACAAGGGAGAACAAGCAGGGCGTGACAACTGCAACTGTACGTTAATGGATACAGGTTCTATTACTAGCAATTTTGGAGCATTTCTATTGGTCCATTCATTATAATACTTTCACTGGTTCAAATAATATAGAAAATACACAGTTTTCTTTGGACAGCAATGACATGTAGGTTAATGCTTATATACTACTAGAAGTATATATCACTACACTGTTAACTATATATAATAATGACTATACTATTATTATTATACTAAGCCTATTATACTGTATGTATACTGTCTATGCATATAAAGTGTTTTTTATTTGTATATTTGCACTGCCAACTGCATAAGTGTGTATTTGCTCTACCAAAGTGATCTACACTGATCTACACTGTTTACACTGGTGAACTGCACTGTGAGATTTCTATTGTGTATATACTATATTCTATTTATTTTATGTTCTATCTATCTATCTATCTATCTATCTATCTATCTATCTATCTATCTATCTATCTATCTATCTATCTATCTATCTATCTACCTAGAATCCCATAGGGACGCTAAAGAAATGAGCACTATGGTAGAAGTGGGTTTCTATATTTAATTAGAGGTATTATATTAATTACATTACATTTTTTGTTGTAACTGTCCTGTTTTATCTATCTATCTATCTATCTATCTATCTATCTATCTATCTATCTATCTATCTATCTATCTATCTACCTAGAATCCCATAGGGACGCTAAAGAAATGAGCACTATGGTAGAAGTGGGTTTCTATATTTAATTAGAGGTATTATATTAATTACATTACATTTTTTGTTGTAACTGTCCTGTTTTGTCTATCTATCTATCTATCTATCTATCTATCTAGCTATCTATCTATCTATCTATCTATCTAGAATCCCATAGGGACGCTAAAGAAATGAGCACTATGGTAGAAGTGGGTTTCTATATTTAATTAGAGAAATTATATTAATTACATTAAATATTTAAATAAAATATTCAAATATGAAATATTAATTATATTAATATTTAAATATGTTTTTTACTCTTATGACATGTATTGCCTGAACTAAAGACTGCACTGTATGAAAAGAATTACATGTAAATATTTTGTAATGTTAAAACGTGCAGCAAAATAACAATATGATCTCTAGAGTTCTAGTGGTTTGGAGTTGGTTTCCCTGGTGTTGCAGACAAGCACTCACCTTTTCATACTGTTTCTAACTCACCTGCACGCTCCGTTTCACTGGGGAGTAACCCCGTATAAGGAAACAAGTGCTCTGAAAATACACAGGGTGTCTAAAAATAGCCCACTCTTTACGCGGGTGGGGTGAAACACTCACTTGAGATGCCGTTGAGAGCCACTCGGCTGGGTGAGTAGAAGCCTCTCTTACACTGGCACTTGTACTTGTCCAGAACGAAACCATGTCCCGGGACGGGTTTACACTGAGGAAAGTAAAACAGGAGGGGAAAGCATCAGCGCTGAGAAGACCAGTCACAGATTAGTTGCCAAAACAGCTTATTTAAATTTTCCATTTCTGAAATTTATCTTAGATTTTATCATTTTCCTAAAGCCCATTTACAAAGGTTATGTGGTTTTATGAACCAAAACCAGTCACTATCCATTTTCCCCTTAATCCCAGATGTAGTCACTCACCGAAGACCTGTTCAGTTTTTACAGTTCTGTCATTTTAAACTGGAGCAAAACGAGCCTATGAAACCAATAGTCACCCAAAACATTTCTGTAAATACAAACCTAACACTTCAAACCTCGAATCACATTGAGGACTTGTTCAGGACACAGCATGACTTACTCTAAACAATAAAAACAAGTAGCATTTGAAGACATATGACGGCTTTAGATTACATTAGCAAATTCCATAGTTTTCACTTACAAATATCTTTTAACCTTTATAAACTACACAGTCGAATCTCAATAATATAACTACATCCACTTTTCAACAGCGGCAGCTCATAGGTGGCAGCGTTATGGTCTAGGGAATGTTTCGGTGGTATTCTCTGGACCCGCTCATCCACGTGGAAGACACTCTCAACCGATTTAGGGCATGAATCCATCTTTGTAGATCACATACACCATACATACTGATTGTCTTCTCTGGGGGGATGGGATCTTCCAGCAAGACACATCAAACAGCTAAAAATGTCCCACAGTGGTTGGAAGAGCTGCCCAACACTTCCAAGCACTACACTGGACCTAATTTACCAGACTTGAACCAGACTGAGCATCTGTGGGACCAACTGGATGGTCGTGTTGGCTCTATGGATGCTCCCCCATGTGAACTTCAGCAGCTGTGGGATGCACTGCAGTCAGCATGGCGCCAGATACCTGTGACCTTATTCATTGTAAAGGTTACATTTGCCAATTATAGTCAAAGTTAGGGTTAGGCTTAGTAGCCTTTATGACAGATGATGCTAGATATTGAAATAATCATTTATTAACGTTTATGTAGGGTTATGTCAGATGTCATGACAAGCTAATGTAGCTATCATGGAGACTTAAGAACAGCAGCCTACGGTAAAGTGTAAACAAAAGCCTTTGGTTTGTTTTTACATGCATTTTGCTATTAATTCCTAAAATATATGAAAACATGTGGCCATAATGTACTTATCATCATCATATAAGGTGTCCAAGCACCTGACACTATCCACGCAATGAGAAAACCCGTAGGGTGTGTATTTTTGTTTACAGCCCCCACACACACGTATGTTGTTTTGTCTCCACTCTACGACTCCAGAGCGACTGACCTCATTGTTATATTAAGCCTGCCTTGGCCGCGTTCCTGCAGCTTGGTTAATAAGTCTGTATTGCGGTGTCCAGGGACTGTGAACAGCTTTGCCAAAATCTAATTAATATCCAAATCAGGAATTAGGGCCTTTTTGCGTGGTTAAAATGTGCTGGAAAATTGAACCTCTAGGGAAAAGCCATTCTACACCATCAGACAAAACTTGTTTATAAACTGTAAATTGCTTGTATATTGTCAGGCTGGCCCAAATAATGAGCACCGAGAATCTGTTTGTTATCTTTGAAAAGGCAATCCTCTAGCATAAGGAAGAGAAACGTCAAAGCAAAATAGAAAAACAGGATTGAACAAAGAGTCACAGTGAGGAAGTCTCTAAGAGCATGAGGAGGAACCACTGGTCGTTCTTTTCGAGCTAACAAACCCTGGTTCTGCAACTGGTTATGGCTCTTAGAATCGTACTGCTATTTAAAGAGCCAACCTGCTTTTGCAGCAGTTTTTATTGGAACCAAGGAACATCACAGGATCCGTCAACGATAGTAAGCTGTAGTTACAAGATAGTGGAGCCAATAGATGGCCTGTAGTAATTTGTGCGCTTATTACAGATGTCTGTTTTTTCTTAGAGGCAAGCCTGGAAGATGTGGAACTATTCAGCAGACCACTAAGAGCTCCAGGGTGTTGAAATTGTTGCCTTCTTTTTACTCAACAACTGACTTGTCCATGGATGTCAAAGAACTATTCTTTACTTACAGCTAAAAACATACTTATTAGATTCAGATCCTACTTATTTTTGGTGAAAATGCAGCATATTGTTCCAAACTAGGTTGCTAAACTGGAAAGTTCCACAATTGTTAAAAGGGAATATGAGAGTAACCAAGACAGAAACCAAGAGTCCATGGAAGAACCTCTCTAAGATCACAAGAAAGAACCACTGTGAAAAACCAAGACTCAAATGGAGAAACTCTCTAAGATCATGAGGAAGACCCACTATGAGAAACCAAGACTCTAATGAAAAACCTCTAAGATCATGAAGAAGAACCACGATGAGGAGAACCCAAGACTCAAATGGTTAAACTCTCTATGATCATGAGGAAAAACCACTGTGAGAACCCAAGACTCAAATGGTTAAACTTTCTAAAATCATAAAGAACCACTGTGAGAACCCAAGACTCAAATAGAGAAACTCTCTAAGATCATGAGGAAGACTCTCTATGAGAAACCAAGACTCAAATGGAAAAACTCTCTAAGACTATGAAGAACCACTGTGAGAAACCAAGACTCAAATGGAGAAACTCTCTAAGATCATGAGGAAGATTCTCTATGATCATGAGGAAGACCCACTGTGAGAAACCAAGACTCAAATGGAGAAACTCTCTAAGATCATGAAGAAGACTCAACATGAGAAACCAAGACTCAAATGGAAATATTCTCAAAGATCATGAAGAACAACCATGATGAGAGACCAAGACTCAAATGGTTAAACTCTCTATGATCATGAGGTAAAACCACTTTGAGAACCCCAGACTCAAATAGTTAAACTCTTTAAAAACTCTGGAAAAACTCTCTAACATCATGAAGAACCACTGTGAGAAACCAAGACTCAAATGGAAAAACTCTCTAACATCATGAAGAACCACTGTGAGAAACCAAGACTCAAATGGTTAAACTCTCTAAGATCACGAGAAACCAAGACTCAAATGGTTAAACTCTCTAAGATCACAAGAAACCACTGAAAAACCAAGATTTAAATGGTTAAACTCTCTAAGATCATGAGGAAGACTCACTTTGAGAAACCAAGACTCAAATGGTTAAACTCTCTAAGATCACGAGGAAGACCCACTTTGAAAAACCAAGACTCAAATGGAAAAACTCTAAGATCATGAAGAAGAACCACTGTGAGAAACCAAAAACTCACTGTGGTTCTTCATGATCTTAGAGAGTTTAACTATTTGAGTCTTGGTTTCTAAGATCATGAAGAAGAACCACAGTGAGGAGATACCAAGACTCAAATGATTAAACGCTCTACGCTAATCAGGAAGAACCACTGTGAGAAACCAGGACTCAAATTGAGACACTCTAAGATCATGAGAAGGAACCTCTGCCAGGAAGCAAGACTCAGAAGAGGAACCAGTTCTACTCCAGGCTGCACTTGATAGTGCTGTTAGGATGTACTGGTGCTAAATGTTGCTGCAGACGTGCCGCTGTTGGGGCTGACGGGTGTTCGGCACTCAGACGGCAAATTGTAGGTTTCTTTGTCCTTAAATAGAGGATCTCCGCCCTCTTCCACACACAGCTTCCTCTCCTGTCCTCCTGCCCCACAGTCACATGCCAAAGTCTCAGCAGACAGGGCCTTTATGTGTGAAGTACAATTAAGAGGGTTCAATTAATAAAAGGGAAAGGCTTCGATTAGGGCTGGACGTTAATACATACTCTGTCTGCGAGGATATGATATGGGTTATGACAGCGCCTCCTGTATAGTCTATAGAGCAGGGCTGGGCAATTAATTTTCCCATGGGCCCACATGAGAAATTGGAATGGTTTGGAGGGCCAGACTTATATACGTAACTCTACCCAATTCCTATGTACTGTATACAGTACAGTGCCTTGCAAAAGTATTCGGCCCCCTTGAACTTTTCAACCTTTGGCCACATTTCAGGCTTCAAACATAAAGATATGAAATTGTAATTTTTTGTGAAGAATCAACAAGTGGGACACAATCGTGAAGTGGAACGAAATTTATTGGACATTTTAAACTTTTTTAGAAATAAAAAACTGAAAAGTGGGCGTGCAATATTATTCGGCCCCTTTACTTTCAGTGCAGCAAACTCACTCCAGAAGTTCAGTGAGGATCTCTGAATGATCCAATGTTGACCTAAATCTGTCCCTCTAAACTTTCAGCTCAAACAAAGAGAAAACTGATCAAAGATGCAGCCAAATATATCCATAAAAGGTCTTGTTTAAAGTCTGACCTGGGAGACAACAAGACCAAACATGTGGAAGAAGGTGCTCTGGTCAGATGAAACCAAAATCAAACTTTTAGGCCACAATGCATACTGCTATGTTTGGTGTAAAAGCAATACAGCTCATCACCCTGAACACACCATCCCCACCGTCAAACATGGTGGTGGCAGCATCATGGTTGGGGCCTGCTTTTCTTCAGCAGGGATGGGAAGATGGTTAAAACTGATGGGAAGATGGATGGAGCCAAATACAGGACCATTTTAGAAGAAAACCTGTTGGAGTCTGCAAAAGACCTGAGACTGGGACGGAGATTTATCTTCCAACAAGACGATGATCCAAAACATAAAACAAAATCTATAATGGAATGGTTCACAAATAAACGTATCCAGGTGTTAGAATGGCCAAGTCAAAGTCCAGACCTGAATCCAATCGAGAATCTGTGGAAAGACCTGAAAACTGCTGGTTACAAACGCTCTCCATCCAACCTCTCAATGCAAAACTGATAGAGACACACCCCGAATGATTTGCAGATGTAATCGCAGCAAAAGGTGGCGCTACAAAGTATGAACGCAAGGGGGGCGAATAATTTTGCACGCCCCACATTTCAGTTTTTTATTTCTAAAAAAGTTTAAAATATCCAATACATTTTGTTTCACTTCACGATTGTGTCCCTCGTGTTGTTGATTCTTCACAAAAAATTACAATTTCATATCTTTATGTGTGAAGCCTGAAATGTGGCAAAAGGTTGAAAAGTTCAAGGGGGGCGAATACTTTTGCAAGGCACTGTATATATAATATCCCTATATAAAAAAAACACTACACGAAACATTCCAAAACGAGAGAAACATCTAGCCTGTTTTGGGCTGTTTTAAACAAGTGCCCTGAAGTCAGGTTGAATATCTGAGGTGGCTATGTGAAGGACAGCACACAGGATCATCACTGTGAGAGGATCCATATCTGGATTTGTTGAATTTCATCACTGAGAATGTTTGCTCTCATAAGTCAGCAGATCCAAAGATAACTAACATCCTCTGAGCCTCGTTATGTGTGGAAAGTTTTCCTCTTTGAGAGAAGAATGAAACTTCAGCAGTGATACTGACGTCAAATGCTCTGCCAATGGATTGTCAGACTGCAGATCAAGGAGCTCAAGCTGGACATCTCTGGGTGTGTTATCCACATTGCATATACAGGGAGAAGAAATCATGTGCGTTTCACTCTCAACTGCTTTGAAGTCTTCAAATCTTCTCGAAAACTCACTATGTAGTTTCTCCTAACATGGATGAACACCTGTGGAGGAGATCAGCTGATGGTGTGACCTCAGGCTTTCAGTGTTGGCATGTGCGTGAGAACGTTGCCCTTCAACTGGCTTAAAGGAAACTTCAACTTTCTGGTGAAAGCTGTCACCAAGCTGAACGTTTCCTGTGCAAAGAGGCGCTTGCCTTGCAGCTTGGTATTCAGTTCATTCATTAGTGTAGTCGCATCAACAGCAAAAGCCAGATCTGCCATCCAGTGCGTATCTGAGAACTCTGGGACGTCTTTGCCTTTGACTTTTTGCCAAACTCCTGAACCTGTGCTACCTTTCCGAGGCTGCTCACAGCTGTGTGGTAGCCTACGTCACTATGTTCATGTAACGAAGGGAACTTATAGACAGAGGTGAGATCCATATGTGGGTTGTTTATTCGATACACAATGAAAATGCACTAGGCAAAGACAATGGCAGGGCAGAGGATTGGCTTGGCTTGGCTTGTAAGGGCAAAGACAGAGCCAAGATCCAGGAGACAGGCAGAGGTCAATTAACATGGGAAAACTGGACTGGACTTGGCCTGGACTGGACTGGACTGGACTTGGACTGGCCTGGCCTAGCTGAAACGCTCTGTATTATGACAAGTGTCGACTGACCTGACCTGACCTGACCTGACCTGACCTGACCTGACCTGGCCTGACTTGGCTTGGCTTGGCCTGGCCTGGCTTAGCTTGCCTTGAATCCAGGGCAGAAGTATTCTGTAAGGGCAAAGACAAAGCCAATATCCAGAGACAGGGAGAGGTCAATAAACACAGGAAAACTGGACTGGACTGGCCTGGCCTGGCCTAGCTGAAACGCTCTGTATTATGACAAGTTTCTATTGTTAATACATCGCCCCAAGGACTGGGTGATGAAGGTTTAAGACAGGGACAGGGGAAACACCAAATGAGAAACACCTGGCAATGAGAGGCGGCACAAACATAGAACAGGTGAGGGGCTGAGACAGGAGGGCGGAGACAAGAAGCCCATGACAAAAATATAAAGATAAACCACACAGAAATGACAGGAGGAGGTAAAGAAGACCAAATTCTAGAAGCTCCAAATTCCTCGCAATGTCCTCAACCTGTCTTGTTACGGCTCACCTGGAGAGGGGCACGTTTGCAAACACTTCTTTTTTCTTAGGACAAACTAGCGCTGCAGCGTCCACCAAACATTTGTTGACAAACTCCCAATCAGAGAAGGGCTTACTGTTTCTTGCAATTGTGTGGGATGTTACTAAGCCGGTATGACACCTGCACCCCTGGATGCAAGGACGTAGAAATAACATGGACGGAACCCAACAATATTCAGCAATTACTGAATTGTCCCCACCAATAATTTGAATCTGACCTGTCAATGTCTCGTTAACCTAGAGGTGCAGAAAGGGTTAAATCATGTTCTCTACTCGAGTCTCAGTGTGATTGGCTGTGCTGCCGTCATGTGAGACTCTGTAGCTAAGTTTGGTTGTTAGCAGCACCAAAACTGGAAGGGAAGCTTTCCAGATATATGAGAGACTCACTGTGCAACGTGGAAGACACATGGGTGTGAAAAGCGAGTGAGGATGGCAGCAGAAAAGAAGGAGGTGGACATATAGAGCTATTTTTCAAAGAAACGTGTAAGTCACTTAAAGTCTAGTTCACTAATGAGTCCATCATAATAAGGTTAATGGCGATGCTAGGCTTTGGTGCCCAGCATACAGCAGGCTAACATCGTCTGTAGCTATAAATAACATGGTTTGGAAATTAACTGCACAACAAACTGCCAACAGTCAGTTGATTTAACATTATATAATTTATAAATTAAATTATAAATTGTTATTTAGAATAGTTTAGGATAGCATATGTAGTATATCAGTCCTATATAGTTTTATCACAGAGCTACGGTCAGGTTCTTGTATTTCTCTGCGTGTTTAGTCTCGTAATGGTGATTCAAAGTGTAATCCTTAAACACAGCTATCCACTCTCCACAAACTAAGCACACAGCCTTACCTTGGACTTCAGTAAATAAATAGTTATAAATAAATAAAAAAGTCCACTCCTTGTTAAAACCTCGGCGTTCCGCTTCAATATATATATTTTTTTATCGTTAGCTGAGATATTTAAGGGCTAAGAGCTAACTTCTCGAAACCTGTCCAACTCATTAATTGACACATTAGAGACAGTGTAGTTGTATTTCGTCAAAGTCCTTCTTTTAGATAGATAGATATTTGAATAACTTTTATTAACTAATAATCTCAGAGGGAAAGTCAGATATTACAGCAGCACAGAAGTACATGGAAGAGCAAGCAATATCAAAATAACCTTCCATACATGCAGGAATACATAAATGAAAGACACGTATAATTAAAATATAACAAAGCAACTTAAGGGTAACGTGCAGTAAGTGTGTAAGAACATACGGCACATAATTATTATGCAGATGACGTGGCATATTTCCATATGACAGTAGAGTAAGTAAGTAAATAGCATATATAGCTAAATGGTGAATGGATGTGCGATATGAGGTGCATATAGATCTGAGTAAAGAGATATTAATGTCCAGCTGGTGCTCTGAGATGATGTTCAACTGGTACTCAGGGAACCGCCCTGATATAGCTCAGTATTTATTTATGTTCTAGCACAGTGGTGAGGTACTGTACCGTGTGATCGCTGTTGGTACAAATGCTCTTCTGTACCGTTCCTTACTGCAGCGGAACTGAACGGGTCCACTGTCTGACCCATAGGTCATTTCGTGCACCTGTAATAGGTGTCGTAGTTACATATTTACTTTTGACTTCAAATTTTCCAACGATCTCACATGGGCCAGTCAGAGATAGGTACAGGGCCAGTTGTGGCCCGCGGGCCGTACAATGCCCAGGTTTGCTCCAGAGTGAGATTTTCTGCTTTCAAGACCTGAAAACTGATGATGTAACGGGCAGTTAGGATAGGGTTAGGGATAGGAAGGATAGGGATCTGGTCTTGTGTGTATATTTGGGTGTTTCACTGCCCCCTAAGTGTGTGTTCACTAGTGTGTGTATATGTGGGTGTTTCACTGCACGGATGGGTTCAATGCGGAGGTCAAATCCCGCTGTGTACTAACACATGTGGCTAATTCGAGTTCTGTTCTGTTCTAAAAGGTGGTCGGGACGTTTGATAAACTACAAGGGTGGAAGCTTGTGAAAGCTAAATTACTGCAAGCAGCTATCATGTCTGTATGCACTAAATGGCCAATAGTATGTGGACAGACCAGCGAGCAGATGTATAAAATCAAAGACATAACCATGCAACCTCTATAGACAAACACTGGCAGTAGAGTGGGTTCATACTAGGGGTTTCAGTTGATTTAAACATGGCACTATTGGATGCCACTTTTAGTCAGTTTTGTGACCTCCTGCTAGAGCTGCCCCGGACCACTGTAAGTGCTGTTATTGTAAAATCAAAGTCTCTATGAGCCACAGCAGCTCAGTCACAAAGCAGAAGACCTTGCAGAGCGGATATTGCCTATCCTCTGTTGGAGCACTGTTCCAAACTGCCTGGTCGAAGCAACGTCAGCACAAGAACTGTACATTGGGAGCTTTGTGAAATGGGTTTCCTCAGCCGAGCAGCTGCACACAAGCCTAAGATCACTATGTGCAATGCCAAGTGTCGGCTGAAGTAGGGTAAAGCTCACCACCACTGGACTCTGGAGCAGTAAAAAAACGTGTTCTCTGGGGTGATGACTCATCAAATAGATGAATCTGGCTTCAATGGATGCCAGAACAGACGTACCTACCAGAATGTATTGTGCCACCAGTTTACTGGAGGAGGGTCTTTAAACCACCACACTGTACCTACTTAGACAAACCCCCTGCCACGCTTTCCCCCTGACACAGCCACTGTGTGAAGCAACTGCTCAGGACGGATGTTAACACCAAGTGCAAACAGGGCAGAAGCTGAGGCTGGTTTCAGCCTGAAACTACAGCGCTGGGCCACTACAGTGAAGCACGCTTATGTTTAAGCCTCCTGCTGATGAAGTGAAGTCAGATGGAGGCTTGGAAGCTTTTAAATTGGCAGTTCATCAAAACAATCAAGGCGTTGCCCGGGCAACCGGACGAATAAATCAGATCAAAGCGGCTCGACTTGGTTCTGGCGTAGATGCGCGATGGAAATTTTACCTCCCACTGGCTCGGCCTGGCAGAGTCCGCCTGCAGGGGCATATATTTGGATGCGAGTGAGCGTGCGAGTTAGAGGCCCACAGTGACAGCAGCCCCTCAGGACGGCCTTAAGCCTCGGCCTGTGCTGACCTGGCTGCCTCTACTGCGATAATAAATAAACCAGGGAATGTTCCAGTGTCGAGTCCCCAGAGTTCAAACATGGTTTCGAAAGCATCCTGACCGATCTCTCTGACCGGCTGCCACCTCACTGCTGCGTTGGTACAGTGAAGGCTAAGCTTTTTGAATCGGCACATCTCAGGCTGGCTTAAGCTTTCATGCAACTCCGTTTCTGTGCAACTTCACAGCCACAGCCATTGCAAAGCAATTACCCAAGAAAGCCGCGGACATCGCGTTCGGTTACTCCACTAGTTAACCAAATAAGCAGCTCTCAATTGTTGACACATCATAGCATGTTTGCGATATAATGTCACCAAGAAAGAAGAATTAATGGAGGCGCAGGCAGCTGTTCGAACAGCTGTTAGCGGCAGCTGACTAGTTAACGCAGCTGTTGGTTTTTTATGACTGAGGAAACTGACAAAAGAAGAAATCACAAAGTCATTAAGTCAATCAAGAGGATCTCCTTTTCCACCGTTTCCTCTTCTACTCTCCTCCCCACAGCTTCAGCGCAATCAACGTATAAAATGTTGGGTTCTGACACGAGCACGTGTCCATGTTATTCAAAGTTCAGGACCCCCAGGACCATAACAGAGCAGGTATGGTTTGGAAGGTGGATCTTTCTCAGGGGTGGCACGGTGTCCCAGCGAGTAGCTTGCTGTAGCCTCACAGCAAGACAGGCCTGGGTTCGATACTGCGTGGAGTTTGCAGGTTCTCAGTGTGGGCTTCCTTCAGGTGCTCCTAGTAAGATTAAGGCGTTTAGAGACCACACATTCCACACAAAGCTTCAACATTAGCTCAAACATGAGATCTTCAGCAGATCCTGTGTGTGCACCACTAAACACTACCCATACGTGGGCGAATGTTGCAATGTGCACACTGCTTATGGCAGGAGTTGCACAGCACCATCTCATACAAGTAGCCAGTGGTCCACCAACCAAAGATATTCAGCCAACAGTGTCCAGTGGGCAGCGTCCTGTGACCAACACAAACCATCCAGCATCAGATGAACCATCATCTCTAATTTTACATGTGCTCCTGTTTCCTCCCATAGTCCAAAGACATGCAGTGGGCTGAGTTGAAGATGCTAAATTGCCCCCTAGGTATGAATGTGTGTGTTTCCTGTCTTCTGCCCAATGACCCCCCCCACGCTCACCACACCACCCACCACCACCACCACCACCCAGAAGCATAATCGCCTTAGAATATAAATAAATGAATGGATCATCATTCTTAGCACTGCAATGACGCTCACGTGGTGGTGTGTTAGGTGTGTTGTGCTGGCTTGAGCAGATCAGACTCAGCAGCGTTCCAGGAGGTTGTAAATGCTTAGTGTCACTGCCGGATTAAGAGTTGGCTACTTGCACAAGGTGCCTCCCTGCAACTTCCACCACAAGCTGTGTGAGCATAAACAACATTCACCACAATGATCAGGTCATGATCAGTGATGTGTGTCAGAGATTATCGCCAGCACTGAGGAGTAAAAGAGACGAGGCCTTCGGAACGTAGGCAGTGGTTCACACAGATAAACATTCAGCTGTTGGAGCCTCGCTACCCAGTAAAGTCACAATTGAAACATAGCTCGTAATCATCACTGGTAAAGCAGATCTCTGGTTTATATGGTGAAGTTTTCCTGCTTTGCAAAGTTGAAACATTAGAGCAAGGGTGTTTAATTACAGTCAGTAAGGTCCAGTTAAAGAAAATTTCTTCAGGCCAAGGTCCAGACCATCATCATTTCTAACTACGCTCTCTCCCATCACATGCCTGTCTTAAACGCTAAACACACAGAACATTAGTTTATCAGTTTGGGTCCGCATCCAAAAACCTATTAGTGACTAGGGCTGTGTATTGGCAAGAACCTGGCGATACAATACATATTGTGATACAGCGGTCACGATTCAATATCACAATATATTGTGATACTGCAAGCAAAGTGATATATTGAGATTTTTCTAATCCTACTATCAAAACACACCACTATATGAACAGGTTTGCTAATGCTTACAATAGCATTGCGCCCTTGTACTGCTTGTTAATGTTGGAGTGGAGCTGAAAATGGATTCTAACATTGCCATCTAGTGGTCAGAGGCTTAAACACAACACACAATGATTCACTGTCTGCCAGAAATCTGTGTATCGATACTGTGCTTTTAAGATTCGATACAGTATCACCCAACATAATATCCCCATATTCGATATTTTCGATATTTTCTTACACCCCTATTGTACACCCATGACTGAGGAGCTGCTGGCTGTTCCTACTGAGGATGTTCATATGCACAACAGAGTTCACACAAAGCTTTAGCATTAGCAGTGATGTTTGCTGGTAATGTATCAGGATTTGTGTATGCGGGAATACTAGTTATATTTAACATTGACTTTACTAGATAGCGAGGCTTCAACAGCTAAATGTCATCGGTAAAACTTGACTTTGTAATTATCGGTGTAAATCGCCGCCTACGTCCAGGAGTCCTCGTCTCTTTAACCACTTGGAGCCGATGATAACATCTGAATGACGGGACACACACTGCTGGCAGTGGTCTTGGGCAGATCCTTGTGCAATGTGCACACTGCTTATGGCAGTGTATGATCTCATACAAGTAGCCAACAGTCCACCAACCAAAGATATCCAGCGTCCTGTGACCACTGATGAAGATGGTCTGATGAACCATCCAGCTTCAGATGAACTATTGTCACACTGGGCAGGTGAGACAGGCAGGATGAACGGGGGCGGATGCAGACACAAGATTTAACAAGAAAGTACTTTTAATGAAAACAAAACACAAAACACTAGTGATGGGCAAACGATAGTGAGGCGTCGAAGCTTGTGTCGAGAAATCAATGATGATGTCTGAAGCCTCGCTGGTTCAGGATGTGGTTCGAGTACTGGCGTGCTTTATTGTTTCTTAATAAAGAAATGAATCAAGTTACCCCACAATCACTGTCCCGTCTCTTGAAAGCACTGCAGCAGCTTTAATATAACCATCTCACGTCCTATTGGATTTATTTACTGAGTGAAATCGTACTGGCAGGTTTTTTCATTAACAGAGCTCTGTTAGCCTTACCCACACAATCAAACACAGATTAGATGAACAAATTAATGAACCACAGAAAATTTAATTAGGGTGTTTTTCTGTATATACTTGGCAGTGTTTATCCCCATGCTGACAACGTTGCAAGAGGCCTTCACAAATAGTTGAAATTGTAAAAAAAGCCTTGGCCAGCAGGGTGGTTCATGAAGCTTTGAGAACTGAATGGAGACACTCCCTAAGATCATGTGGAAGAGCCACTGACAGGAACCAAGACTCAAATGTAGATGCTCTCTAAGAGCATGTGGAAGATCCACTATGATACATCAAGAATCAAATGGAGATGGTTCCTAAGAGCATGGGGAAGAACCACTGAGAAGAACCAAGACTCAAATGTAGATGCTCTCTAAGAGCATGTGGAAGATCCACTATGATACATCAAGAATCAAATGGAGATGGTTCCTAACAGCATGGGGAAAAAACACTGAAAAGAACCAAGACTCAAATGGAGAAGCTCCCTAGAGCACGAGGAAGAACGGCTGAGAAGAACCATTACTCAAATGGAGATGCTCCTTAAAAGCATGTGGAAGAACCACTGAAATGAAACAGGAGTCAAATGGAGATGCTCCCTACGAGAATGACGAAGAACCACTAAAAGGGAACCAAGACCGAAATGGAGATTTTCCATAAAAGCATGAGAAAGAACGACAGAGAGGAAGCATGACTCAAATGGAGATGCTCCTTAAAATCATGTGGAAGAGCCACTGAAATGAAACAATACTCAAATGAAGATGTTCCCTAAAAGCATGAGGAAAAAACACTGAGAAGAACCAAGACTCAAATGGAGATGCTCCCTAAGAGAAAGAGGAAAAACCAATGAAAAGAACCAAGACTCAAATGGAGATGCTCCTTAAACGCATGAGGAAAGAGCACAGAGAGGAACCAACACTCAAATAGAGATGTTCCATTTGAGGGACTTCCATTAACTTATACGTGAAGACCGAGGTGGTCCTCAGTATCCTCTATTGGACTTCCCTCTCAGATCAAGACAAACACAAACTCACAGGTCCTGTACAACACCAAGATCTTCTCCTTGTCATGCAATGACTTGATGATCCAACACTAGCACCTTCAAATTTGATGAAAAGGTGCTTTTCAGCAACTGATGCACCGGAAAATATTCAAGCATGCAAAGAAATCACACCATGCCTCAGTGGCAACCAGGTAACAGAGGTGTGATGACTCACCGATTCCCTGGTTTCCATCTTAGCAACAGTGTTTGTTGCCGGAGATGAAATCATCTCTGAGGAGCGTCTTCTCAGAACTTCGTAATTATGCACCCACATGTGGTGACCACTTAAACCTGCCCCTGGAGTTCAGACTAGAGCCGTCATTATCTCCCCATTTGATCAAAAACGCTTAAATTACTCACAGGTTCCTGCGACAGTCTTGTTCTCAATCTTCTCTAATCAACTTTCTTTGTCTGCATTATGTTCTGGATTTGTTCCTCAGCTCTGAGTTCTGGCTTGAACCTGACCCACCCATGCCTTTATTAGCTGTAGTTGCTAATCAGAACAGGCACAGGTACTTGACTGCTTGGTTAACCGTTCCAGGTGAAGGTAGTGTTACAGTTTACCTGTACACAGGTAGGTGAAGGTAGTGTTACAGTTTACATGTACACAGGTAGGTGAAGGTAGTGTTACAGTTTACATGTACACAGGTAGGTGAAGGTAGTGTTACAGTTTACATGTACACAGGTAGGTGAAGGTAGTGTTACAGTTTACATGTACACAGGTAGGTGAAGGTAGTGTAACAGTTTACCTGTACACAGGTAGGTGAAGGTAGTGTTACAGTTTACATGTACACAGGTAGGTGAAGGTAGTGTAACAGTTTACCTGTACACAGGTAGGTGAAGGTAGTGTAACAGTTTACCTGTACACAGGTAGGTGAAGGTAGTGTTACAGTTTACCTGTACACAGGTAGGTAAAAGTAGTGTTACAGTTTACCTGTACACAGGAAGGTGAAGGTAGTGTTACAGTTTACCTGTACACAGGTAGGTGAAGGTAGTGTTACAGTTTACCTGTACACAGGTAGGTGAAGGTGGTGTTAGGAATCTTAGCCATAGACTCTTATTGGTGTAGTGTAAGGTGGTGATTCCAAGGCGTGGAATCGAACCCAGACTACAGCACAGCAGACAGTAACTCATAGTTTTTATTCATTTTACATTATATATACTAACAAATATAACATTTTAAAATATATTTTCTAAAATATAACAGGTAATATGTAGCCTATTACACTATTCATTATTTTTATATTACAGTCATAGTAAAATTATAGTATTGTAACTGGTAGCGGGGGTGAGGGCTCTGGGCTTCACGTGTGCGAGAACTGAAAAAATACAACTGTGCTGTTTGCTCAGAGATCTGAAGCTCTGAAACACAATAACTTACACTGTCATTCCGAGACTAGACACAGTAAACATGCACCTAATCCAGTCAAACTGAGTCAGAACTCAGATTTCCTCTCTTCAGCCTGACATTCATTTCTAATTAACTGAGTCAGAAGAAGACAGCCTGGCGGACACAGTCTGGCCTCATTATTTTTTCAGATAGAATGCAACACTCCAGAGCTTTAAATTTCCTTTAAATAATCATTTATATCAGAAGAGACTAAAGACAAGTTGGCAAATTGATTAATCGTAAAGAAGAAGAAAGATTACATTATAGAACAATATAATGTGCTTCTGTAATTAGATCAATAAATATAACACAGTTGGTGAGCTATGATTAATTAGGCACGAGAGCATGCCTCCCCTTACCCAACAAATTAAGAAGAATACGGTTCTCTCTTTCTAACGACAACCAACATCCCGCTGTGGATTTACTTCAGCATTACCTTTCCCTTTTTCCATTCACAGTTCACTGCTTCATTACTGCCAAGCATACAAACCAACACTCAACACATCTTTGTCTTATCTTAACTCAGGGCTGCAGCCGTCCTGATCTAGTTCTGAATTACGCTCCACCTTAAAAGATGCAGCAGCCACATTCTGGCACGGCATTTGACTGAAGTGATGCCTTCAAATCATGGTTTTACATGTCGCTGTGCTAGCTCCATATGATAATCCGAGATGCGGGTAATAGAATTAAGGATGTTGTGTTATTATTTTTTTTAAACCAAAGTTGAACCTTTAGTTCCACTGTAAAAGAAAGGCTTACAAGTCACACCAAATCATCAGTCACCTGCACCTACCCTGGTTTTGCTTTCCAATGGAAACCTTAATGGCCACCATTAAACACCTCTAGTTTACCATAGGACAGCTTAAGATTCCATTAGAAAATTATCCATCAGGAATCGGCCACCCAGAAAACTTGATTTAACTAGATTTATTTCCACTGTGATAGAAACCCAGCACAAGAACCACTAATGAACAGTGAAGACTTCCATCAGGAACCAAGAGAAACTTTTAATGGCCCAGTAATGCAGAGTGTGTCCATTCGCTAAGGCTGCTAGCTAAGCTGATATTACGTTAGCCACCAGGCTACATATACAACACACAGAGCAGGTTTAATTTCACCTTTATTGCCCATTGCTTGACTTAGAAGGGACTTCACTCCCCTAGAAATAAATCATTATCATCTAAACTTGTGTCAGTGCTTAAGTAAACCAGAATCAAGCATGTTCTGTGGTGTGCAGAGCCGTTATCATGCTAGCTGTTATAAGCTAATGTAAACCAGGCCCTGTAGCAACACTGTTTAACTTTTATAAACATCATTTCTCATCTTAAAATTGTTAGTTGGATAGACTTGCCTCAGGACCATATAAGTGAGCTGCCCTTACAAAAAACAAGTATACCTAAAGGTTAATTTCATTAAGTTTTAAGTTGAAGTATACATTATGTAGTAGGTATACTAATAGTTATGTACTAGTATTATACTTCTATGTGTACTATTTAAATACTTCTTGAGACTAAATTAGCCACTTCTCAGTTCATGAAAATAAATTTGATGTATACCTCAAGTGTTAGAGTAGTAAGCTAAGAGTAAACAACTAGTTCACATCTTTCATACTGCAACTACACTGAAACTAAACTTATAGATCTACTGTTTGTTTACTAGTTAATTTATTTATTCATTAATTCATCTTCTGAGCTGCTTATCACATAGATATACACATTCACACCTAGTAGGCATTTTAGCATCTCCAATTCACTCAACTGCATGCCTTTGGACTACGGGAGGAAACACAGACACTGGGAGACCATGCTAAACCTGTAGAGGACCATGGTCATTTTGGTTGTGACCACCATGTCACTCTTCCACCATGCCCCCCTAGTTTACACATTATATATCCACCACACTGCCAAAAGTATTCACTCACCTGCCTTCACACGCATATAATTTTTGAGTGACTTTCCATTCTTAATCCGTAGGGTTTAATATGATATGAGGCGGTTTAGGAGGTTGTGAGGTCAGACACTGATGTTGGACAAGAAGGCCTGGCTCACAGTCTCCGCTCTAATTCATGCCAAAGGTGTTCTGTTCTTGAGCTCTTTTTTTATTCTATAATATTCTATGCACCACTGTTTACTGAGTACATCCTAAGTCCCTGGATTAGTGATTCCAATTTCTATTCTATCTATTAATCACTGAGGATCAGTGATTCCGATCATATACACATTCTGATTCTATAACATTCTATTACCCTCTGTTCTCTGCCCTTAGTAAGTCACCCTTAATCAGTTACCAATTTCTATTCTAGTATATTCTATGAGCCACTGTTCTCTGAGTACATCCTAAGACCCTGGATCAGTGATTCCAATGTCTATTTTATTGAAATGTAGGAGCCTCTGTTCTCTGAGTACATGCTGAGACCCTCAATCAGTGATTCCAATTTCTATTCCATTATAATCTATGCACCACTGTTTACTGGGTACATCCTAAGACCCTGGATCAGTGATTCCAATTTCTGTTCTGTTAAAATCCACGAGCCACTGTCCTCTGCGTACATGCTGAGACCCTCAATCAGTGATTACAATTTCTATTCTACAATATTCTATGAGCCTCTGTTCTCTAAGTATATGCTGAGACCCTCAGTCAGTGACTCCAGTTGCTATTCTATTATAATTTATGAGCCACTGCTCTCTGAGTAAATGCTGAGACCCTCAACCAGTGATTCCAATTTCTATTTTATCTATTAAGCAGCAACGATCAGTGATTCCGATCATATACAAAATCTGATTCTGTAATATTCTATGAGCCTCCGTTCTCGGCTGGGACCCTCAATCAGTGGTTCCAATTTCTATTCTATAACATTCTATGAGCCTCTGTTCTCTGCGTACATGCTGAGACCCTCAGTCAGTGACTCCAGTTGCTATTCTATTATAATCTATGAGCTACTGTTCTCTGAGTACATGCTGAGACCCTCAATCAGTGATTCCAATTAATTTTTGCCTTCAACTTCTTGTCAAGGCAGAGCAGTGAATTGTTCCTGATGTCCACCCGAGGCTGCACTCATGCTAATGCAGAGTAGCAACAAAGTTAATGGAGGCCAGTCGGGCATCTTTGGCTCGAGAACGTGTTCTCTTTGAAAATGTCAGCTCAGGCTGTGACGCTTTCTCAGCTTATCTTAAATGACAAGACATGGATTGAGAGCCGCAGTTCCACCGTCTTTGGCGGAGACGAGGCTATTTTTGGAAAAGTACACACACAAACACACACACTGGCATCTACAGACGTACACACATCCTCTGTCACACTTCACACTCCCTCACATACAGCCGTTCCAAGTAGTGCACTTCTTAAAGGAGTATTTGGGTTAAAAACACTTGTTTAAACTCGAAATCGACAGAATTCAGTTACAGCTAGGAAGCCTACTTTTGGCAAACAGCGTCAAAAACCACAAACCAACCTTCGTTTAAGACTCTGATGCTTTATTTACGTCTGGGCCGTGGGCGCTCGATAGTAAACAGAATGTTCCTATGTTTTCAAAGGAGCAGCGACAAGAAAGTTCTCGTCTGTGGCAGCTGCCTGTGGAAGAACTTCTTTTTGTAGCTTCATCTGTAATTCGGCAAATGGAGGCTTTGATGAACACATCTGACTAGACATACGCCTGACAGTTGAGTCACATTATTATGACCAGCAGCTAATATCTAGAGCAGGGGTCACTAATAGGCGGACCGCGGTCAGGATCCGGACCCAGACGTTGTCCAATGTGGACCCAAACCAATAAACTATTGAGAATGATTTAATTTAGACTGTGTTCTCGTCTTTACGGTATACAAACTTTACGCCGCAGACCAATCATGTGTGCTGTAAGATCACCGAAGTCCCCTCAGCCAATCAGATCTGTGCACATTGGGGCGTGCGGCAGCAGCCGGAGACTAAAGCGAGACAGAAAGAATAACGAGCTCTAAAAACAGAAAAGTGAACAGAGGGAACGGTTCTGGAATGGACCTGCTCGTCTAGTTTTGGAGAATACCACTCTGTACAACCAACATGTCAATCTGTGAAGCTGAGTTAACAAGAAGACACACATTTTATTAACTTTCTCTATAAATAAACACTTAAAGATGCTCTTTTTTCAACTAATTCCTTCAGTTCAGCATTTAAACAGTAAATATACTGAAATATACTGAACGGTATGTGTGATGTGTTGGTGTTTCAGTAGCTGATGGTATAAGATGCTGATACTAGGTAACTTAAATATACAGCATATGGCACTGAATCATAACACAAGTTCGAAATTTTTACGGGCCGGACCTTGGCCTGAGGAAATCTCCACTAACTGGACCTTATCTAATTCTAAATAAAGACCCCTGATCTAGAGTAACCATTGGTGCAACATGGACAGCAGCTAGACGGACTGGGAGACTCAATAAGGTCCTAGTAGGTGGTCACAGGTATCTGGAGCCATGCTGACCGCAGTGCATCCTACAGCTGCTGGAGGGAGCGTGGCAGAGGATCCATAGAGCCAACACCACCATCCAGGTGGTTCCACAGATGCTCAATAGGGTTCAAGTCTAGGGAATTAGGGGTCCAGGGTAGTACTTGGAAGTGTTGGTCAGCTCTTCCAACCAATGCGGGACATTTCTAGCCGATGTAGCAGTCACCTGTACGTTCTGCCTGCTGATGTTATCCTGGATTGTGATGATGTGGAGTGTGGAAGCTCCCCAGCCCAATAAATGGTCTCCATTGCACCGCACCTGCTGTCTCCTGTGTGTTCCCTTTGGAGGACAGGGCAAGTACCTCACCACCCAGTAGCATCTCTCTACCTGGGGAACGTTGGCCCCACTAAGCATCCATCACACCATGTGACGTGTCGCATTGTCTTGCTGGAAGATCCCATCCGCCCCCAGAGAAGACAATCAGCATGTATGGTGTACGTGATCTGCAAGCATGGATTCAGACCCAAATTGGATAAGTGGTCCCAGAGAATGATATGAAAGCGAGAATGACATGAACGCTGCCACATACGCACTGAAAGTCGAAAGCCCATGAAGGGAGTGGTCATAATAATATGACTCGACTGTGTATGTGCTGTGATAACTTGATTAAGCATCACCACTGACAGACCTGTACTGCATTAGCCCCAGTGCAAGCATACTTCAGATCCCAAACCTTAACTGATTGACGACGTTCCTACTGAACTTTTTCACGCAATGCTACTTTTCACCGGGGTTCTGAACAGACACTTGTACTGCTGCTGAAGCTGTTCGCCCCTGCTCCTCCTCCTCCTCTAGTGCTTCTGAGAGAAGGACCACACAGACAAAGAGCACAGTCAATAATTCAGTGAGTGCGCTCCAATCCATTACGCTGCATTTATTATGGATCATAACGCTACAGCCAGCAGGTCTCCTCCCCCTCCAACTACACACAAACACACAAAACCTTAACAAGCAGTCAGCACATCCGCAGCTGAGCTCCATGCACGCCGCTCGCTGATGCCCCAGTGACAGACGTCCCTGTCAGTTCTCATACAGATGAAGGGAATCACACAGCAGCAAGCAAACACAGCAGCTGGCGGATCCCCACTGAGTGTGTAGGGGGCGCTTAACATGCGCACAATCGCCGACAGTTCTGAGACAGTTTATTCAGCCATTGGGTTTAATGAGCTTTCATAAGAATTACAGCGCCGTAGACATCACCTGCTTCCTTATTGACGTAAACGTCTGGAGGAGATTCGTAACACTGTTTGACAGATAAACGTGTCCAACTGTCCAGATACATCAAGGTCATCTTGTTTTTTCTCACTTGTGCGCTGGGTTAAAACTTTATTCCTAAGTTCTGCATAGCCTCAGCTAATGACTCCATAAACAAGCTCATAAACACCCCATTAATGCTTACATTCACTAGAAGCTTCAGTAAACTCACTCATACACTACAACATGTTACATCTGCCCATAATTGACCTCATTAAAAACCCCAGTATAGCAGATTACAAGATATTAGTCCATAATTGATTTCAATAAACGCTTCCATAAACATATACTTCCATAAATGACCTCAACAACTGCTGAATAAGATATTAGTCCATAAACAACATCTATAAACAATCCTACACGCCAGAATTAGAGATTCATTAAAAAACCTCATTAAATGCTCATGTACATTAAAATAGGAGATGTTAGATTATAAACAACCTCATTAAACACTAATCTACACGAAAATAGGAGATATTAGTCAATAAACAACCTCAAAAAACTGCTCATTAAACTGGAATATGAGATAGTAGTTAATAAACAACCACGATAAATACTCCTATGCACTAAATTAGGAGATATTAGTCAAAAGACAACCTCAATAAACATTACTATACACTAAAATAGGAGATATTAAAAACTGTTCTACTTACTAAAATAGGAGATATTAGTTAATAAAAGTTCTCAATAAAGAAGAGACATTAGTTCATAAACAACCTCAATAAAAGCCCAAATACACTAGAATAGAAGATATGATTCCATAAACAACATTATTAAAAGCCCCTTTACACTAGAATAAGAGATATTAAGTCTGTACACTAGAACAAGATATAATAGCCCATTAACAACAATATTAAAAGCTTATATGCACTAGAAAAGAAGATATTAGTCCATAAACAACATTATTAAAAGCTCCTATACACTTGAATAAGAGATATTAGTCCCTAAACAACCTTAATAAACACTCCTACAGACTAGAACAGTAGATATTAGTCCATTTACAACCTCATTAAACACCCATGTACACTAGAATAGGAGATATTAGTCTATAAACAACCTCATTAAACATTCATGTACACTAGAATAGGAGATATTAGTCTATTAACAACCTCATTAAACACTCATGTACACTAGAATAGGAGATATTAGTCTATTAACAACCTCAATACACACTCATATACACTAGAATAGGAGATATTAGTCCTTAAACAACCTCAATACACACTCATATACACTAGAATAGGAGATATTAGTCCATAAACAACCTCATTAAACACTCATGTACACTAGAATAGGAAATATTAGTCTATAAACAACCTAATTAAACACACATGTACACTAGAATAGGAGATATTAGTCTATAAACAACCTCATTAAACACTCATGTACACTAGAATAGGAGATATTAGTCTATAAACAACCTCAATAAACACTTATGTACACTAGAATAGGAGATATTAGTCTATTAACAACCTCATTAAACACACATATACACTAGAATAGGAGATATAAGTCTATAAACAACCTCGATAAACATTCATATACACTACAATAGAAGATATTAGTTAATAAACAACCTCATTAAACACTCATATACACTAGAATAGTAGATAATACTTAATAAACAACCTCATTAAACACTCATATACACTAGAATAGGAGATATTAGTCCATAAACAACCTCATTAAACACTCATGTACACTAGAATAGGAGATATTAGTCTATAAAGAACCTCATTAAACACTCATGTACACTAGAATAGGAGATATTAGTCTAATAACAACCTCAATACACACTCATATACACTAGAATAGGAGATATTAGTCCATAAACAACCTCATTAAACACTCATATACACTAGAATATGAGATATTAGTCTATAAAAAACCTCATTAAACACTCATGTACACTAGAATAGGAGATATTAGTTAATAAACAACCTCATTAAACACTCATATACACTAGAATAGGAGATATTAGTTAATTAACAACCTCAATACACACTCATATACACTAGAATAGGAGATATTAGTCCATAAACAACCTCATTAAACACTCATGTACACTAGAATAGGAGATATTAGTCTATAAACAACCTCATTAAACACTCATATACACTAGAATATGAGATATTAGTCTATAAACAACCTCATTAAACACTCATGTACACTAGAATAGGAGATATTAGTCCTTAAACAACCTCAATACACACTCATATACACTAGAATAGGAGATATTAGTCCATAAACAACCTCATTAAACACTCATGTACACTACAATAGGAGATATTAGTCTATAAACAACCTCATTAAACATTCATATACACTAGAATAGAAATATTAGTTAATAAACAACCTCATTAAACACTCATATACACTAGAATAGTAGATATTACTTAATATACAACCTCAATAAACACTCATATACACTAGAATAGTAGATATTACTTAATAAACAACCTCAATAAACACTCATATACACTAGAATAGTAGATATTAGTCTATAAACAACCTCATTAAACACTCATATACACTAGAATAGGATATATTAGTTAATAAACAACCCCAATACACACTCATATACACTATAATAGAATATATTAGTTAATAAACAACCTCAATAAGCACTCATATACACTAGAACAGGTAATATTAGTATACAGTATTACTAAGTACACAGTGAAAACGAACTAAAATGTTGTGAATCCAACGTTTCCCATTTGACAGGGATAAAAACATCTCAGAGCTGTGAAGGCAAAGTGGAATTTCCTCACTCTCAGAACAGCTGATGTAACAGGGTTAAGCTGCTGCCCAGAAATACCCGAGTACACTCCAGTCCTTGCCAGCACTAACACTGAGCAGCTAGCAGTATCTAATTATCGCCGTCAGATTGATTTCCAGCACGACGCAGTGCAGACAGTCACCAGCCACACAGGAGGAGATAATTCCCCCTGCTTTTAATTCATCTACAATCCAAACAAAACATAACGAGCTCCTCAGTAGTCAGGGGGGAAACGGGAACGCTGACAACGGATACAGAACTCGATCCCAGTAGAAGAGTCTGCAAAAGTTGGTCGACAGAAACTTCAAGTTCTGAAGCGCGTGGAGACAGAATGTACAGTGATGGGATCTAAGAGTGCTGGGAAGCCCTGGAGAGCTACGCTTCACTTTCCCTGCAGGACAAAGCACGCGCTGTGATCGTCCTTACAAGGCAGACGTTAGGAAAAGAAGAGTCAATAGCAGAGCCCCGTTTTCAAAGAACCGCTTTTAATGGCTTGTTTAAAGAACCACATATAGATTTCCCAACATAGAGACCCATCTATGCATTCAAATGATTGACGGTGTTGTGATGGTTCAACAGATTTAAACACTGCATTCACGAAAGCCCCTTTTCTAGAGGTGTACAGCAGGGGCGTAGAATTAGCATGGATGGAAGTGACTTGTCTCCACCAATATCCTGCGATTATTGAATTGTCCCCACCAATAATTTGAACATATATAGATGGCCTGCTCCAATGTAGATATGAAGGGCTTCCATTGTGAGAGGACAACGCTATGGGCCCAAAAGGATGTGTGGCTGTCAAGAAGCTCCTCACTGAGAACCGGACTAGTTTACTGAGACATAGAGTGAAGTTTTATGAACTAATGATAGGCAACTGAGATTTATTAGACTGTAAGAAGCTGAAAACTCAACTTCGATTGCTGACCATACAATCGAAAACTTTTGAAAGACTCTGAAAAGACTGACTTTTTGAGTTTTGGTCACAGACTATGATTTTGCAAAAGAATGAGAATCTTGCAGGGCCACTATTTGCAGGACTGAAATGTGAATGGCTCTATAAAGCAACCCCCAATTCCACCCACATACCAACAAACACACAATGCTCAGAGGATACATACGGTTAGTAGGCTAATAGCGTATACTGTAGTTAACGGTAGCTTGCAGAAAGTCCTACTCAGGACAGTCTGCACCACTTTCTGCCCACCTTTTAATTTCTCCACTCTGCTGTGGTATGATTGGGACAACACGTCCAAGAGACACTCATGCTCATTTCACATCTCCACCAGTTTGTATAGTCCAGCAGAACCTGGGCTTTTTAGGAGGCCTCTGAGTGTCCTCCATATCTCGCCTACCTGCTAGAGATGTTGCTTGTGATATGTGATAACATTAAACATGGCATGGACTGCTAAGACTGCTGTACTGACGACCTTACACCAAATGATCGAGATGATGGGAGCACGTTGCATTCATAATTTCATTCCAGCTTTGGAAATCTGCCTGTGAAATTTGGTGTAAGGCCGCCATAGGACTGAACTTGTGGGTGAAAGTCTTCCGTAAAGAATAGAGGATGAAAAATGCTATAATATTAGGTTGTTGAGGCCTCTGTTCGTTAAACATTGTGGGAGGCCACCATTTCCACCATAAGAAGAGCTCTTTAATAAACATCAGGGCAGAAAGGCATGTGAGCAAGCCAGTGACAACAGGCAGGGTCACTACTAGCCATAGCCTTTCTTTTTAGGGTGTATGCAAACCCACTCAACACTCTACTTAATAATCATTGTGACTGGACACTAAATAAATAAAGGGTGACTGTGATGCTAAACACATAAAATAAAGTCCAGTCACATTATTATGACCACTGGCTAATATCCAGGACTGTGTGCAGCACAGACAGCAGCTAGATGGACTGGGAGACTCAATAAGGTGCTGGTAGGTTGTCACAGGTATCTGGAGCCATGTTGACTGCAGTGAATCCCACAGCTGCTGGAGGGAGCGTGGAGGAGGATCCATAGAGTCAACATGACAATTGAGGTGGTCCCACAGATGCTCAATTGGGTTCAAGTCTGGGGAATTAGGGGGCCGAGGTAGTACTCAGAAGTCTTGGTCAACTCTTCCAACCGATAAGGAACACCTCACATTGTCCTGTTGGAAGATCCCATCCACCCCAGGGAAGACAATCAGCATGTATGGGTGTATGTGATCTGCAAGGATGGATTCAGACCCACATCTATTGAGAGTGTGTTCAACATGGATGAGTGGGCCCAGAGAATGTCACCAAAACATTCCCCAGACCAGAACGCTGCCACCTACACACTGGCTCATTGACTGTGTAGTATAGCAGACGTGTTCCTACTTGAACAGGGAGCCACTGTGGTGTCAATGAAAACCAGTTCTTTATTTTGAACGTGATCGGACCCTTTCAATTCTCCACTGAGACGCTGCAGAAGACCAAAGGCTCATGTGCCTGAGAGCGAGCATTGTGATGTCATTTGTAAGGACACCAGAGGCCAGTGTAATGTTATACCACCCGCTCAATAGTAAACACTGGCAGACGTCGAGTTGTGTTCTGGATGAGACCTACTCACCTCCATAGTGGTCAGATTGCAGCGATGAGTTCCAGCAAACCAGCCGCTGCTGGAGCACTGGTCAATGTCCTCGTCCTGCAGGTCCACATCGACTTTCACAACTCCTCTAGAGAGAGTAAGAAAGAGAGAGAGAGAGAGAGTAAGAGAGAGAGAGAGAGAGGAGAAGGACTGTTTTAATGTGTTTCAATAGCATTAAATTCTAAAACAGTAGAAACTCCTCCGATGTAAGAACGAGCCTCTGGCTTCAGCTTCAGCGGCGTCTTTAAAGTGACTACAAAGTACCTTCATTCCCATCAAAGAGACCACAAAAGCTGTTTGATTCCTTCATCTAGACCGTTTAACCCTTTTACTTAGAACCCAAAGACTTGAGAAGCAGAAGAAACACTTACTGGATTGTTAAAGCTGTAAAAAGTTGAATAAAACTTAAGCTGAAATATGGTGAGTCTGCTCTAGTGTGCTATAAAGAGAATTTTGAGGATCTAAGTGAATGTTCTACTGTTCTCATCATATCTTTATTATTATAATGTTGATTTTGCAGCACTTGTTTTGGTGTCGAGTGCATGTCATGCAAAATAGACCCCAAAGAAAACTTGTTTTTTCAGATTGATCACTGCTTTACCGCCATCAACCTTACTTATAAAACCAAAAAGAAATCAAGCAGGTTCAGCTTTGTTAGATCATTTTCTTTACATACTAAAACGTGTCATATTATATATCAGGTTATTAAAGGAGATGATTTGAGTTTTTTCCTCTCAAATAATTGCTTATAAGACTATGATCCAGAAACATCTGAAGGTGAGCACAGTCAGCCGCTCTGAGCCGTTTGAATGTGCAGCGACTGAAATAGGAGAGAAGGGCTCTAATGGGCTGCTGGCTGGCTTTGCTGCTGACCTTAATGACCTCACACTGTTTCACACACAGCCAGAGGGCAGCTGCAGGAGAGCCTGCACTGGGATTGGGGCAGTACTGCTTTCTACCGACTTAAATACAGAGCCTCCAGCTATAGAAGTGCAGGACATCAGCCTGAACTAATAGGCTTATATTGGTGTAGGTGCTGCGCTGACAATAGCAGACTGAAATCCAAGAGGCAGGAGACACTGGGTGTGTAAAGACTTTAAAGGATACTACTTCACATGCCTCTAAGTAGCTGGAACCCGAGAAATATTATCAAAATGCTGATAATGATGGACAGATAAGGGGAAGCAGCATGCACACCTGAGCCAAGAGGCAGCTACCTCAGTCCTTACTCCTATCAGCTCAGCCACCAGGGAGTCACTGCAGCCATGCATGGCGCTAAGGCACTGGGTCTTGTTTTAAAAGAGCTGCACTAACTACCTGTAGCTGTATCACCACTGAACGTCTCTCTGTTAATGTTCCAGCTCGAGGTCTTAGATCTGCAGGTGTCCAATAAAATAAAATACAGAGAACTTGGAGAGACTCAGTTCTTCTGCTTCTAAACTGTGGAGCTCAGTCCAGCTTTTATAAGATAGTCAGTATCAGTGCTTACTTTTAGTGCTTATACATTTGAACTTTGTCTTTGGCTTGTTAAGACTTTGGCTTGTTTGTGCTATTACTGCTGAAATCTGCCTGTAAAGCACTTTGGGCTGGCACTACTTTCAAAGGGCTCTATAAATAAAGATTATTATTATTCCATCCATGCATCTATTCATTATCTTCCACTGTATCCCGCTAGCCGGGGTCACAGAGGGGCTGAAACCAATCCCAGCATCATCGGACGAAGGCGGGGTACACCATGTACAGGTGGCCAGTCTATCGCATGGCCAGCACACCTAGCACACGGGCAATTTAGAGTGAGTGATCAACCTAACATGCATGTGTTTGGACTGTGGGAGGAAACCGGAGTACCCGGAGGAAACCCACTCAAACACGGAGAGAACATACACACTCCACACAGAACGGAGCTTGGATCGTCTTCCTGTTTTTATTACTATTATTATTACTATTAGCCGCCATCTGGGGGCTCAGCAAACGTATGTAAGTAGGCAGAAGCCTCTTGGTGCCCTCTAGGATACTAGGCAGCACTATGGAATTCCATGACACTCCATGAGCTATCTGGCCCCAAGGAAGTATCAGCCTCTCAGTGCACTCTGGCACACTAGGTGGCGCTCTGGAAGTGGGTGTTGGTCTCTTGGTGCCCTCTTGGACACTAGATGTCACTAACAAAGAGTACACCAGACTCTCGTAGGGCCATATGGAATGTTGGGCACCCCTGTTGTGAATCTTGGTTTCCTTCCATGCATTATGTGGCAATAAGAAAACACCGCTATGGATGTGGGTGTCTCTTGGTGACCTCTGGGGTATTAGAGATCACTATGGAATAGTGAGAGTGCACCAGGCTCTTTGAGACTCTCTTTAGGGTGTGTTATGGAAGTAGTCACCAGCTTCTCGGTACAGGCAGTGCAGTGGTGGACATGGGCATTGGTGCCCTCTGGGGTCATAGGTAGCACTATAGAGGTGGACAGCAGTCCACCAATGTGCTCTGGGACATTAGCCAACACTATGGAATGAGAGCCAGGGGTGATAAGTAGCACTATGGAAAGGACCTGGATACTTTTTCAAGTCCATGTTAAGTAAAATGCTTTGATTTAAAATACCTCATTTTCAGTCTCTAGAGATAAAGTATCAGATAGATCAGATATCTATAAACTTCAGATGGTTTCAGGCAATAATCATAGGCTCAGAAAGGGAATGTGTTATCATCTCTACAGAACAAAAACATCTTGGAACACCTTCTGGTGTTTAGCTCAAAGTATTTTGGGCTACACTGTATTAATAATTGTGGAATAAGATTAAAGTAGTAGATAATTTAACAAGTGTTTTTGAATGACAGCAAATTTAATCTTATAACAACACATCTCTGCAGTCTGGGGCTAAAGACAACATGATATAACTGCCTTATTCTACATCAAATCCATTTTAGAGCTGCCCTATGTGAGATTTAGGGATTTGGAGACCTCTCTGGTGGAAATGTGTAATTGCACACTACATACGGAAGAACATTGTGTAAGAAGAACTTTGAACGCATTGAAAAACAGTTTAAAGAGAGCTCAATTGGACTTGATGTAGAACAAGGCAGTTATATCGTGTTATCTTTCTCGTTAACATTTTATTATTTTGCCCCAGGCTGCAGAGATGAGCTGTTATAAGATTAAATTTGCTCTCATTCAAAAATACTTGTTAAATTCTTAACTACTTTAATTTTATTCCACGATTATTTATACAGTGTAGACCAAAATACTTTAAGCTAAACACCAGAAGGTGTTCCAAGATATTTTGTTTTGTCACAATAGCACATTCCCTTTACAAAACTATTTATTATTGCCTGATACAATCTGAAGTTTAGATATCTGATCTATCTGATACTTTATCTCAAGAAAAGCTTTGAAATGACGTGTATTAAAGCAAAGCATTTCACTTAACAAAACAAGTATGTCTTTACTTTTAATGTAAGTCAATAGAACCAGAATTTCTATTGGTCCAAACTTTCTTTCAAGAAGTCTCAAACATAATGCAGTGTATTTTTGGCCTTTCCATACAATAACAGTCACTATAACTATCACAGTGTCACTGCACCCAAATAATACCTGCTCTGTGGTGGTCTTGTGGGGGGTCCTGACCACTGAAGAACAGGGTAACAAAGTACACAGAGAAAGAGATGGACTCCAGTCTGTAAGTGTAGAACTACAAATTCCTAAATGGTAAGTGGAGCTGATATCATGGACAATGGATGTAGAAACAAGGAGAAGGTTTTAAGAAAGTGCTCAGCGAGTATATTGTGGAATATGAATGAGTTTCATGTGCTTTCTAGGTGGGAACTCCCTTTTACTGATAAAACCCTGAGAGCAGCATTTATGTAAGTAATTGGAAAGTGCACTGCAACTCTTTACCGCAACTGTGGCTTTAGCAACTATGAAACACACTGCCGGCTACACGACGGTGCTTAAAACATCTATTCGTCTCAAACGAGCTCATTCTGGCCTTCTAGCTTCTTCCTCAGGAGCAGCTTCTTTCTGTTCCACGCTGCCAGCTGCCTGAGGGATTAGCTGTGTAGGATGTGTGGAGTACAGCAGGCCGGAAAGGAGTTTACAGCTCGTAAGCTGCACGCGGTCTGGCAAGAGAGACGGGGAGCGAGAGAGAAGAGAGAATATAATCATTTACATAATTTCCCCCCTAACACAAATGTAGTCAATCAGCTAAGTCATGGCTGGAGTCTGAAGTTTGCTTCTTTGGTTTCAGCACAGGAGCTACAAGGCTAGTGTTGTAAAACCAGAGAGGCGGTGATTGATTTTAAGACAGCACTGGGCACCACACCAAGACTATCCACCGCGGGTACTGAGGTGGAGACTGTGCGCTCCTATAAATACTCATGATGAGCTGGGTTGGTACATGCCTTTGCTGAGGAGGTGTAGGGCCTGGATAGCAAGGTGCTTCATTTATTAGTTTCTCCATTTTCAATAAAAGAAGTCTTGTGTCACCACTTGAGCACTGTTGCCTCACAGTAAGATGATCTGGGTTGGATTCCCGGTCCGGGACGTTCTGTGTGGAGCATGTTCTCTTCGTGCTTGAGTGGGTTTCCTCCGGGTACTCCGGTTTCCTCCCACAGTCCAAACATATGCATGTTAGGTTGATCGCTCACTCTAAACTGCCTATAGGTATGAATATGCGATGGGCTGGTGACCTGCTAGGATTGGCTCCAGCCCCGCTCCCCCGACTAATGGATGCATACTATAGAGTAGTGGTCTTCTCTTGGAGAGCTACTGTCCTGCATAGTTAAGTCCCTCCCCTTATCTAACATAACACTGGTGCATCTGCTCCAGCCAAGTAAAGTAGCTGAAGCCGGCATGACAGACTGCACTTGCAACTACACTCTGAAGGACAGTAGCTGGAGAGACCCCTGCTACATAGGTTACTGAGCCATGGGCGTCATGAGGGGTGAGCCTATTTGATGCCATGCCCCAGTATTTTTTTTATCTCAGGTTATAGTGAATTTCCTTCACCCTTCTACAGGCCGCCCTTAGGCCCACTCCACTTAAGGCAGCAGCTGGGTCTCAAAGCTAAGGATGCAGCCAAGGAAAGCTGGGTTTCTTGGCCATTGGGTCAGTAAAGGCTATTCCGTTTTGTAGGATCCTTCCAATGGGTTCTTCATTTGTGGGGAATCGGAGGGCGTGGCTGACACAATCCTTCACACACAGCTCTATTTATTTAGCCTTTAGTTAAGAGGTGATCCATTATACCTCTTTTCACTAAGCCAACAGATCTCTGGGTTCCTAATATAATGTCTGTAACACACTTTGGACTAAATAACAACATATGGATCAAGCACTTCATCTCCCTTCTCCCCTGGTTGGAGCGTCTGTTCTTTTAAATGATAATGAGCGGATATGGGCGTGTCCCGATGCCAGGATACAAGCTCTCATATTACTCTCACTTCATTCACCTGTTGATTAGATAAAGTTCATTTTACAGACATTCAACTAATAATAAACTAATATTGCAATAGTAAACTAATAATGCAGTCGCTAACTAGCCCTAAACAGCCAAGCGGTCTGACACACAAAGTTATGGTGGCTTCCAGATGAAGTTATAAAATAACTTAAGTTTGGGAGAAGGACCACACAACCACTTCCACAGCTCCTCCCTCTCTTCCAACTCTTAGGGTGCGTCCAAAATTGCCTACTTGTCTACTATTCAGTAGTGAAATCAGTAGGCGAGCGTGGCTAGTATGTCTGAATGCTCAGTAGGTATTGAGTAGTAGGCGAATGGTACCCGGATGACCTACTGAATGGGCAGCAAATTTTATGTAGGTGAACACAGCACACTGCGCTATCCCATGATTCACCTGGAGCTGCGGATGAATTCAAAGCGGAGGAAAAAAGCGGTGAAAAGCAGAACATTGGCTGTGTGTACGTAGCTACTGCTAGTGAACTGCAGCTACAGTTAGCACTACTGCTGAGGTAAACAATGATTACATTCCTCCTCGTTTGTCTTCTCAGAGCTACAGCTCAACACTGTCTGAGTACAGGTTCAGACAAAAACACAGATCAGTGTCACAAACAGATCTAAATCTGTAAACAGATCTTTTAAATGACTAGCAGGACTTTTACGGTGGTGGTCTGATGTCTTGCGTCACAGGACACTGGCAATATGGTGGACGTACTACGTCCGAGCTTGTGTGGCTACTAAAACTCGCCTACTGAGACTACCTACTAGTCTGCCGCTTGAGCAGTACGTACTGACTCTAATCTAGTACCTACTGACTCGTAGGCCATTTCGGACACACCCTTACTCACTCTTTGCTTGGCAAGTGCGGGGCTGGCTTCCCAGAGCAGCCGAAGCCACCCAGAACTCCAGTCCCAAGTTTCTCAGAGTTCCCCTTCCTTGCCCTGCCTCAGTGGTCCACACTTCGCAAATTTCTTATTTAAACCCCACCAAATTTCAATTCTCACCCCACCTTAAATGGAGCAGCAGTTGCCTGAAGCCTGATTCACACTACCCTGGCAAGACGCGAGCGATGAGAACTGCTTGATTTTCACTTCGGCAATCACGTTAACAAGTCAATGCTTTCACACAGGCTGCACAATCAAGGCGACGGCCGTCTCAGACGCTGCACTGAACGACTCAGTCTTTTAGAAAAAAAGATCCAGAGGCTAAACTTAAAAGTGCAATTTCTTACATGTAATTTAATTCCTTTACATTTTTAAACGAAATACTAGTTCAGTAGTAGTTTCCTGGCTAGTCTACCAGGCCTGAAACTAATACCCAGTGAGAAGTTGGAACGCTATTCGTGCATTGTGCTCTAAATGTTTATTAAACAAAGTGTCTGATCTGAGTATTTATTCATCTATTTATTTATTCATAGACAAAAAATGTCTATATAACTTTCTTATAGCTCCGCATCACAAACTCTTTCTCTATGAAAGACAAGCAAGTGCGGGATGTAGCACTGATGCTGTCGCTGCGTCTAGCCTGCGCAGAGGCAGCATGTGTGAAGCAGGCCTGAGGTGCCAGAATATAATTTCTGCACCGTTTATGGTGGAATGAGACAACGTGAACAACGAGCTGTCAGTGGTTGACACACACATTCAGGTTTTGCTGACTGTAGCTGCAACTTTGCCACCAGAAATAAACATCCCAGGTTTCCCAGAGCAGTTCCTGTGATTAGCTCTTCTGTGATTAGCGCTTCTGAGAAAAAAAAACACACCAATTGTGTTTATCTTTGATATAAACGGTGGGTTTTATAAGGTGTTTCTTGCTATGAACTCACATCTTAGTTAGTTTCATGTGCTGCCCAGCTAAAGCAAAAATAGCTAACTTAAGTCAGATCTCCACCTTAGCTTTAGCCAGCTGATCTAAGCTAGCTTTGGTTAGCTGGTCATTTTTTCGACAGCCCTCGTCTGACCGACAACACTGACAACAGAAACACGAAGATGTGGCTTCATACCAAGAAACACCTTATAAAAACCCCACAGTCTGTATCAAGGGAATCTGCTAAGAGCCAGTCTGGCTTTTGCGAGTGGGTGGTAACATTAGCTAGCAACCATTAGACCCCACTGGCCTCAAACTTTGCTTTTCTTGCTTCATTTAGCAATTATAACTCCTTTTATCAACTGTAGCCATTTCCTCTTCTCATCACAAGTAAAGCACTAGAATGATAAGTGAGTCGTTCTTTTGGATATCGTCACTGAGGTAAAACATGTCTCTCCAAAATAGTAACTTGACAGGAGAGGACAATATCGGTCTTTACTTTCAATGTCAATTAATTTGATTTTGAGGAATTCTTATCGGTCCATTCATTAAGAAACTTTTAACATGATATCAAGAGCAACCGACATGTTCGAATTACATAAAAATGAAAATCAACAAAAAATTAAAATACAGGTTTTTCTTTGAAAATCAAAAATATTTTTTTAAGTAGCATGAACCAACGGAGTAGAGGCTTGGTTCCGGATTTTAGCTAATTAACATAATTTTTAAAATAATTTTAAATATATGTCATATAATTAAAACATTTACTCCTGTTAAAGTAACTGACTATATATATATATATATATATATATATATATATATATATATATATATATATTAACTAAATAGTGAAATGTATAATATTATAATTACATAATATAAAATATATTATATAATAATTAATTAAATGTTACAATTTAATATAATGTTATAAACATTAAATATTATTGTCAAATTTATTTTAACAGCACAATTATTATCCGACAATACCGGTTATTTATCTTGCTATAAGGAAAGAAAAGTTGAGCACAATGCACAAATCATGGTAATTTATTTGAATTGTTTGTTCCTATTAAAAACATGGTGCTCTTGGTGTTTAGCACTTGCTAACCCTAACAGCTAAGGTATTATATTATTGTAGATGTAATGTTCTAAAAAGATAAGATTAGATAAACTTTTATTAGTCCCACAGTGGGGGAAATTCACCGTGTTACAGCAGCAAAGGGATAGCAAGGCACCAAGTACAAAAATAGATAAATAAAACAGTACAGTATATACAATATAAATAATAAAAAGTCAAGAACTCTTTAGATTGTATTTACAAATAATTGCATGTTGCTTCTTAATTGCACAGAGGGAATAGAAAAATATTGCACATTACATTACACAGAAAAATTATTTTCTGTAAGTGTGTAGTGTTTGTGTGTGTATGTAGTCTGCTGTGTATGTACTTGTGGTTCTTGGTGTTTAGCACTAGCTATTGCTATTAGCTGAGGTATTATATTAATGGAGATGTAATGCTCTACAAGGTTCTTGGTGTTTAGCACTAGCTATTGTTATTAGCAGAGGTATTATATTAATGGAGATGTAATGTTCTACAAGGTTTAGCATTAGCTTACACTAACAATTGAGGTAATATATTAACCGAGATGTAACAGTTAATGTTCTGTAAGGTTCTTGGTGTTTAGCATTAGCAATTAATAATAGTTGACATAATATAATGACAGATGTAATGTTCTAGAAGATTCTTGGTGTTTAGCATTAGCTTACACTAACAGCTGAGGTAATATATTAACAGAGATGTAACAGTTAATGTTCTAGAAGGTTCTTGGTGTTTAGCACTGGCAATTGATAACAGTTAACATAATATAATGACAGATGTAATGTTCTGCAAGGTTCTTGGTGTTTAGCACTGGCAATTGATAACAGTTAACATAATATAACGACAGAGATCTAATGTTCTACAAGGTTCTTGGTGTTTAGTACTGGCAATTGATGACAGTTGACATAATATAATGACAAATGTAATGTTCTAGAAGATTCTTGGTGTGTAGCACTGGCAATTGATAACAGTTGACATAATATAAAGACAGAGATGTAATGTTCTAGAAGATTCTTGGTGTTATTCACTGCAGGATCCACAATAATGTTAACAATATACGTTTGTCAGTTGAATGTCTACAGGATTAAGTTTGTACCTTGGGGCTAAGCAGTGGCTCATTATTAATCAAAGGAACAGACACTCAAACTGGATGTTTTAAACAGGGCTGTTTAGACAGGTGGAGAGACGTTAGCTGTGCTGCTTTATCTTAGCGGTATTTTGACCAAAGCATGTCACAGACATTTCAGTAAGACCCCAGACAGACTGTGTTAACTTGTGAAAAAGATGTTATAATATGTCACCTTTAATTAGGTGGCCGTGCAAATCATGCAAGTCAACACTAAACCCTCTGACTGAGTTTGTATTTCCGTTCTCTTTTTTATCTCTTATGAAAATACTGGGGAGAGGCAACAGCCCATCTGTCAGCTAAGAACAGGAACAAAGACTTGCAGATGTAGCCGAGGCTGTCGCTTCTCGTTATGTCTCCAAGCAGAGCAATAAAAGAGAGGATGGCACTGCTGAAGGAGATCTAAACACTATTATCCACCACCTGTACCTGCACTTACAGAAAAAGACTACACACACACGCAACAGAGGATCTAAAGTCATCACATTCACTATCTACTTCATTATACCCCTCCAGCTAGAGCTTGCTGAAGGACTATCTGTCCTCTAGGCCTTCATCAACAGTCTTGGCTAGATATTTCTGTGTGGCGGGCCACTATCAGCCTAGCGGTGTGAAAGCGTTTCATAGATCTGGGGTCTTACAGAACTTCAAGTACTCCAGGAACATGCTAGAGTAAAAGAAGACTTTAAAGAAGGGGTCTTAATAATCCATTTGTAGTACTAGCAGTAGTAGGTTCCTCTGGGAACCCCCAGGTTCCTGCATGGGCTGGTAGTGTATTTATATTATTTGATGCATTGATGTATTTTAAAGATTCATGTCTTGAATAGAATATATCTAAAAGATATTCTAGACACCTTTCTTATTTACAGTGTCTGATACACTATTGGTCACACACTCACTGCTGCTGCTCTGAGAACCGACCACCAGCAGCCTTGTGGTCAGAAACTAACCACCGATAAAATAAAAGAGAGAGCTGATAAACTCTGCAATCAGTTAGTGCAAGTGCAAAGCAAGTGTTTCAAATAAAGTGGCCAACTGGTGTTCGTCCAAAGTTGGTGTTTCTAGTATAAACACAGGGTAGATGTTTCTAATAATGTGGCTAGTTAGTGGAAGTCCAAAGTAGATGTTTCAAATAAAGTGGCCATTAAGCAGACGTATAAGGTCCGTGTTTCTGATAAAGTGGAGAACTGGTGGAAGTCCAAGGTAGGTTTCTCTAATAAAGTGGCCATTAAGCATACATAGAACGTAGGTATTTCTAATAAAGTGGAGAACTAGTGGGAGTCCAAGGTAGGTGTTTCTAACAAAGTGGCCAGTAAGCATACATACAAGGTAGGTGTTTCTAACAAAGTGGCTAGTAAGCATACATACAAGGTAGGTGGAAAACTGACGGGAGTCCAAGGTAGGTGTTTCTAATAAAGTGGCCAGTTAGTGGAAGTCCAAAGTAGGCCAATAAAGTGGCCAGTAAACATAAGTACAAGATTTCCAATACATGGTGACTCACAGGAGTGCACACACATCACAATGTAGCCCGTTTTCACTCTTCTAACTCAGTAACGGCACGCCTTTTAAATAATTTGGTATGGAGTGCTGCTATAAGTGAATGCACGTTGGTAAAATATCTAAATATTTTTTGAGTATTACACTTTATATTAGACTGCATTCATTTTACAGTAACAACCACATTCAGCCCAGATTTAGTTATAGAGTACACGTGGGAACGCTGTGTGTTTACCACATATGGGCTCTCTGCACCACTGACTGAGTGTGAAGGCACTATTTGCAGTACTAGTACATTATGGAAATACTCAATTTGAGATGCAAAAAAGACCTGAGACTTCTTCAGATCTCCGTTACTTTATCATTCATTCCATGCCTTTCCTCAGCCTCCCCGGGCACAGCAGAGATGGTTTACGACAGCAGGAAGGACGCGTCCCATCATCTAAAGGCCGTCACGTAGGTGGGTTAATGCCAGAGTCTTAAAGTGCCCTCGTCGGGCTAATGATCCTGAATTAAAGTGTGAACTTTAAAAGTCAATTCAGGAAAAAAAGTTTTTACAGTGCTAAAACTGGCCTTTAAACTGCAGCAACTTCTATTTAGTGCTCTCAAATGCCACAGATCTCAGCAGACCTATATACGCGTCATGTATCCATGTATTTTTTTGTGGCATTCTCTAGACCCATCCATGTGGAATACACTCTCAACCGATGAAGTCCATCCTTGAAGATCACATACACCTTACATGCTGACTGTCTTCTCTGGGGCGGATGGGATATTCCAGCAAGACAATGTCCCACATTGGTTGGAAGAGCTGACCAAGACTTCCAAGTACCACACTGGACCCCTAATTCCCAAGATTTGAACCAACTGAGCATCTGTGGGACCACATGGATCATCGTGTTGGGTCTATGAATCCTCCCCAACGAGCCCTCCAACAACTGTGGGATACACTGCAGTCAGCATGGCACCTGGGACTACCTAGCAGGACCTTATTGAGTCTCCCAGTCCGTTTAGCTGCTGTCCATGCAGCACATGGTGGTTACTCCAGATATTAATAAGTGGTCATAATAAAGTGACTCAACATTGGTCTCACGTCTCTCGTTTTACGTCTTGCTCCCTCACTGAACTACACAGGATTCTTCTCTGGCTAGCTGTAAGAGCGTCAGATCCATTTAATTTTATTTTATTTCAAACGCACAACGGACATTGTCCTAAAGCAGCTTTCCAGAAGTCCCACTCAAGCATTCTTATCAGAGGCACAGTAAGAGGCAGTGTTAGGAAATCCTTTCAAACAGCATGAGGAGGAACCCCTGAGAAGAACCCAGCCTTTAAACAGGAACCCATCCTCTTCTGGGTTGGATATAAGCAGGTCACGTTTAGAGTGTAGATTAAATATCTAAATATTAGCATATCCTGTTGTTTTATGGCACAAACCTCCCAAGTAAATCTGCCCTGTTGTGACTTTTTTATATAACTTAAAACTTGTATTAACAGCTTATTAGACAGGTGGCCAAGAAGGCTCCGAGCTCACGGGAAGGTCAGGGCTTTTTGGGACCCCCGCCATATAGCAGCGTTATCTTGGGAACTTCTATTTGGGAACCACTCTACCCAAAAGAAAAACACTGACCAGGTGTACAGGCGGGCCATAAAAGAAACCATATAGCACAGTTATCTTTGAGACCAGGTTGGACCAGGGCAGACCAGGGTGTGAGAGCTCAGAGAAACGTTGGTACCGCAATCCCAATAAAAAGCTTAAACTCTGAACTGGTCTCCCTCTTCATTCTGACGGCAAAAAAACAAAGTTATGACAGCCCCAAACCCAGGACATAACAGCTTGGCCATACGGCTTGGGGGCGTGTTTGCTGGTTGAGTTAGACCATTTTCAGACCTTCTTAGATCATGTCTTTATGGGGGTATCTTCAAGAATAAAGTATATACTCTGGTCTCCATCTTCTGTCAAGAAAAGACAACAGGATCATACTGAGAGGAGATCTGGGAGATCTTCCACCACGTCTAGAGAACCTAGACAATCATGCACACATTGATTGGCTCATTGAAGCTTGCGCATAACTGCCTCAGCTGCTCGTTCCCGTATCACATGTTCAAAATGATCCAGATGATCACGTGTCCTTCTATTTGAGGAGAAAGAAGGAAAAAAAATCGAATGTCTCTCTCGCCTGCTGGAGTTCCAGGAACAGGATGCTGCTGCTGTTTCCAGTACAGAGAAAAAGACGTTTGAATAATTCACAAAGTGAGGCATGTCTTTTTTCGGTGCATGTCTAAATCTCCTCTGACGCAGCGCTGCGATTTGGGAGCAGTTCCAATCACTTCAAAGGTCTTCACCTGCTCCAGCGAGGCTCTGAACAGAGGCCGGTTTCAAGTGACCACCTCACAGAGTGGACGACATCTTTGCTTTATGATTTATTCAAGAGTCGATCGATTCTGTAATGGCCTGGACAGGGGTCTGTAAGGCGATAGCGCTTAACGCTTGTCTGATATCCAAGCAGTGTTACTCACAGAAACAAATTCTCTCTCTTACTCTCGCTCTCTCTTTCTCCCTCTCAGCAGCATCTCCCCTTAATACGCCCCACACATTCAAAGCAATTCAACAATCAGAAGGAGGCCTGTGATTAATCCTCAGAGCTCTAAAGCTACTACTGCAGCTATGTTATATATTCAACTACACAGAATAATGCGATTAATCACGATTAATTATCTAAACCATTCGACAGCTTATAGTATATGTTTTAAGAACATTGTACTGTAATCCTTTGACAGAGCACATCACAATTGTCATGTGTGCTCAAATTTGACCCTTAAGAGCATTTACATAATGATGTGATGCAAACAAAACAAGCCAATTAAACAATTAATCACAACTAATTGCAGAATTATGTGTAGTTAATCCCCATTAATCGAATGTGGCGTATTCTGTATTAGTAGACAAAACAAGCCTCATCGAAATCTATTTATTATATATATTATATAAGGTTCAAAAGCATTTATCTTAGCAATAAATATATTTTCACCAGTAAGAACACCAGATATGATTAGAACAGATGTAAATAATCATACAAACAATACAAAGTAACATGAATATCTTATTGTGAAAGAAGTAGATCATATCTTGAGCTCCAGTTTGAAGAACAAAGTGTAGTTTCAGATTTCTCCTGGACGCCCCAGACATTGTATGAATGTGTTCAGTTCCTTCAGCAACAATCTTGATTTAGCTTAATGAAGTACTGAGCAGTCAAAGCAGGTATTAGATGAGAACTGTAAATAATACTGGGTTGTTTATAGAAGAAGAAGCTTGGAAAGGGTTAAATAAACACACTGACATATGTAAAAGCACTACTTACTGTATTAACACTGTTTAATATTTAAAAAAAAAAAAAATATATATATATATATAGTCGATGAGTGTCTTTATCATATATATATATATATATATATATATATATATATATATATATATATATATATCATGTAAACAGTTAAGGGTTTCAATCTCCTGTGATTGTAGCCTCTGGTTCTCACTCATACAGCTCATGGATTCTTGTTACAGTGGATAATTACATTAATGCTGTATTAATTGGCTGACTATGATGGCACTAGTGATTACCTAATTGCTTAATGATATTCTTAGTTACATAATTAATTCAATTTGCTTTACCTTCTGGATAGACAGATTTGAATGTGAAGCATGTTTTTGTCTGCACAACTAGACAAAACAAGACATGCAACAATAACTTTCCACCAAATTTGCCGCAGATACAGCCTATACAGCTAAGATAAGAGGAATCGATGTGCTACACAGTCTAGGAGACTCAATAAGGTTCTGGTAGGTTGTCACAGGTATCTGGAGTCATGCTGACTGCAGTGCATCCAATAGCTGCTGGAGGCAGCATGGAGGAGAATACATAGAGCCATCACCACCATCCAGGTGGTCGCACAGATGCTCAATAGGGTTCAAGTCTGGAGAATTAGGGGTCAAGTGTAGTACTTGGAAATCCTGATCAGCTCTTCCAACCAATGTGGGACATTTCTAGCCGTGTGATGTGTCACATTGTCTTGCTGGAAGATCCTATCCGCCCCAGAGAAGATAAATTGATACTTTATTTATCCCAGAGGGAAATTCAAGATCTACGCATTTATGGGTTAAATGCAGTGACACACTCACATATACACAACATTAGTGAACAGACACACTAGGGAGCAGTAAGCACACTTGCCCGGAGCGGTAGGCAGCCCTACCACAGCAGTCAGGGGTTGGGTGCTTAGCTCAAGGGCACTTGAGACCTATCGGTTCATGGGAGCGAACCGGTGATCGAACCTTCCGGTCACAAGGTTGGTTCCCTAACCTCCAGCCCAAGACCGGGACTGAACCCGCGATCCTGCAATCTCTGGGTTGAGAGACGTGCGCTCTGCTGCTGTCAGCAATCGGAATGTATGGCGTACATGATCTGAAGGATGGATTCATATCCAAATCAGTTGAGAGTGTCTTCCACATGGATGAGTGGGTCCAGAGAGTGTCATGAAAAAATTCCCCAGACCATAACGCTGCCACCTACACACTGTGACTCGACTCGTACATTGGAGGCGTGGCCAAGCTGGGAGCCCAGGCTTTGGCCAAAAAGTTGCTTTGAAGCATTTCCATTTCCATCTGAAAACAATTGCGGCTGCTCTATGCCTGTTTAACTCTACGGAACCGAGCATCTCTACAGTGATCCACTCAGAGTTTGGCTACGGTTCCCTTAAACTGTCCCTAGAGGAGCTGCAGTGTTTAGAATTGGAGCTTTCTGTGAACTACTATGCTACCCATCACTGTATAGAAGCTCCCTTTTGCCCTTATCGCTGGATTCTCCAGGGATTCCAGTGATTTTTCCAGAGCGAGTGCAGTTCGGATGAGCAAGAGCTCATTACTGTTCTGTTTAATCAGAGTAAGGAGAAAACATGACTTACAGTCTTATTAATGTGTTTACTTGTTTACAAGTTGAGAGATCACTCTCTTTAATGGAGAAGAGCAGAATAAACAGGAGAAATGGACGCGTCTTTGCGTCTACCTTCAAGGATAAGTAAGAAATAAGTAGACAAAATCCTAAAAGCGGCATTTCTAGGTGCAAACCGCATGCAGAAAGTACTCGATGAGCTTTTCCAGTTTAGAAGAGAAAGAAAACTCGAAATTGTTGTTTAAAGGCCAAAACGAAGAAACAAGCCTGACTCGGAGGGTTGGTTTGGAGATGTGTGGCCAATAAATCACCCAGAGTACCTGGCAGTGTTCGTCTTGGGCAATAAAGCAAATTTGGCAAAGCACTGACGCATCCAGAACACGATTGCAAAGTCTTAAAGAGTCTGAAATCGATCAGACAGACGGAGCGAGCCGTAATTGCTTGCAGTGGTGTATGTGCTGTGCCGAGTTGGGTAGGTTACTGAAGAAATGGAATCTGATTACAGATTTAATGACCGCAAATGACCGATTCTGGGCTTCGCTTCGGGGAGGGGCTCATTATCGCTGGAATTCCACCCAAACCGTACATCTTTCCTTGGATATAAACGCACAAGACCAGCACTTTCTGTCCACTGTAATCCTTTCCGTACCTTCACGAAACTTGAAACGAGTAACGTGATGAGTCAAAGCAGCCAAAATGAATCAATCACGCAACCCGGAGTGGATAGCTCCCACATGCACAGCGGACCGCACCAGAAACTTAAACCACCAATTTTATAAGGACCAGTAATCAGTTCTCTGGACTGCTCCTGGGCTCGAAACCAGCTTTTACACTCAACCAGACATACAGACCTTGGAGAGCCAGTGGTCCTGGGTCTAGCTTTAAAAAGCTTTTCAAAGATTTACTTGCAAAGTAGAGCTGTTGCAATTATTATATAATCACCTAATCGCAATTAATTGGGATGGTAGCAGTTACTTAAGACTTTTGCAATTAAGGAGCAAGGTCCAATTATTTGTAAATATAATCTTAAGAGTTCTTGACTTTTTATCATTTATATTGTATATACTGTAGATTTATTTATCTATTGTTTGTACTGAGTGCCTTGCTATCCCTTTGCTGATGTAAGTCTGTGAATTTTCCCACTGTGGGACTAATAAAGGATTATCTTATCTCATCTTTTCTTAAGACTTTTCACACTTGTTAAGTAGAGTGTTAAGTGGCTGTGCTGTGTATACACACTGAAATAAAAGAAAGCAGTAAATTCTATTACCGAGACAAACTGACCTGTTTAGAGGGCAGTGCAGAGTAATGTTGGTGTATTAACTGTGTAGCTACAATAGTGTAGTGTATCTTATTAACTGTACAACCAGTATTAATCAAACATAGCCAGCAAGCAGAATAGCTAATGAGTTCATTTGGTCACTTCTGGCTTGGACTTTAATATTTGCAACAATATACTTTAAATCACATTCTAACTAATTAAATTCGTTAAAAAATCGTAATTACTTAAATGTGAATGAATTGCCTGGCTAGCCTGGCTAGCACTATGAGCTTATTACATGCTTGAAACTGTGTTTCTTAAGAAACATTGGGAGGGAGGAGGGTGGGAGGAGTTGCTAGATTCAATAGACAAATAAAAGTATTGATATTTGGGTAAAATACTGAGTAAAAATACTTTATCTTAAGCAACTCAAGCAAAAGTACTGAAGTGTTAGGTAACTATAGATACTACTTAAGTATCACTTAGCTTACAGAACTGCAGTGAAACCTCTTAGTAAATACAGCATCTCTCAACACGGGAACTGAAGTTCGGATGACTCAGTTTTCCTATTTTTTTAGGCCAGAGATTGAGACCAATCACAAAGCAGTACAGATGCTTTCACCAAGAAAACAGAATGAAATTGAACACAGATGCAATTATTCACTAAATATGAATGGTTAAAAAGTAGAATTCTTTACTCACTAATAAACTCAAGTATAAGCATTACTATAAGATATAAGTGAGGAATCGTCATGGCCCTCTATTTTATTTTCTCTACTTACAGTTTGACAATCAACATCTAAACAATGACAAAAATATAGACAAATAAATTATTCAAGCGTGTCTATTCAATCTGTGTTGGAACATGAGGGGTGAGCCTGTGAGTCTGTGTCTCCCCCTATAAGGACTTTGATGCCTCCGCAGAATGTTGGTGATTGGCGCCATACCAATTTCAAATGACAGTAAAACTGACCAATCATATCTTTCCTCGAAGTGGGCGGGCTTAACTATATGATAATTTCCACCCGCTGTGGCGACGTTCTGAGTCATGATGGAAGCCGCTGTCCTGCCTCCAAACTGTCAAAACCCACCCCCTCTGAAAACTCGAAAATATCAAATCGCGCAAGAAAAAAAAATTAAAGGAGGAAAAAAGACAGTTGGAGCGTGTTTATTTTTATTTTATGTTTAGTTTTTTTTTTGTTTCGTGACTTGCAGTTTATTTTCAGACAGTGGTTTGGGGAGAGGGCCGAGGCTTAATGGTCACGGTTCGCTACTCCTATAAGACAATACACAGCCGAGTAGAAATCCAGTGAAGTACCTGTATTTGAGTAAATGTAACTAGTTATTCCGCCCCTCTGTTGAACCCTTCTTAACCTGCATAATGTTTCAATTGATAAACAGTGGGATTTGCAGTGCAGTCTTGGGGGGCCCAATAGTAATGCCCATAGTCATTTTCTTCTTTAAGCTTTAGGCTAGTATTGTCTTGGGGCGCGTGGACACCTGAGATAACCCAAGAAGTGGTGAGAATGAGTCACCCCAATCTTGTCAAATGTTACAAGTAACAGCCGGAGGAGGACTAAGTCTACAAAAGAGGGCAGGAGGATGAGGTCGACAACCACAAGTGGGGGGCCGTGATGGAGAGACGGAGCAGCGAGATTGTCCTTTCTTTCGATCGTCAGATGGCTCTCACTAGGATGCAACATGAGCACCTGAGCTGAGAGAGAAAGAGAGCTCACTGCTTCACCTCCCTGTCATCGCCCTCACTCCGCAGCCGGCCCACCAGAATCACACATCAGGCATAATACGACAAACCAATCGCTGCGGAACAGGAGACGGGGCCCAGCAGGCAGGGCTCAGACGGCATCCCCATGCCTCTCATGGCTGTCGTCGTCATCCGCCGCCACCTCTATCGCTAGTGTTCTCCCGCTGTCAGTCACAGCTGTTGACTGCCTACAAGATCTGGTTCACATCTGGTTAAGTGAGAGATCTCTTCCAGAGAGGTTGGAAGGACCTTAACGGGCTCGCTGGAGCAGTGAAGTATTAGAACGACATAAAGTAAAGGTTCTATGGCAGTGAAAGGTTTTCTCTAGAACATTATATCTAATCAAATGACTCAATATCAATTATCATTTAAAATATCTTAAAGCAAGGGTGGAATTTCACATAGCAGCATTTACAGGATATCCAGCTTCACCGAAAAACCCTACTTTCTGGAATAGATCCCACTGCACTGCAAGCTCCTGAGTTTTTCCTGCTACACCTCGGCTTTAGCCCATCAGGGGACTACAGAGCGTGAGTTGTTTTGGAGCAGGAAAGCAGTAGTGTGCAAAGCAGCAGGACTTCAGAAGCAGGCTGGAAAACACAGGCTCATAGGAATGTTTCACCATTGCACTGCTCTAAAAGGAAAGAAAGTGATGAAAAATTAACACAGGGAGGACAACGTGCTGGGACAGCGACAGCACGGCTTATTTTTAGTGCACAGCAGTGCTTCGTGGGTACTGGTGGACGGAGACAGACAAATTCCTTAATAAACCAATGCAATAGTAATAATTATGGGTTGTTGTTAATGTTGGACGCATTAACAACATTAAAGTAGAGCAGTTGGCTACTCGTAACTCAGAACCTGCTAGTATACTACTATGGATGGATACCTTATTCTTTTGAAGCTCTACAGAGCAAAGCTACTCCAACACATATAGCTCGACATTTTCTACGAAGGGGTCTTTTCATATGATCTCTTCATCTGAACTCTTTACCTGAACTCTTCTCTGACACAAGGCTGCGATCCTACAGAACTCTTCATCTGAACTTTTCAAACTTGAACTCTTCTCAAACCTAAACTCTTTACCTGAACTTTTCTCTGACACTAAGCTGCTCTAGCACATAACTCTTGATCTAGACTTTTCCAACCTGAACTCTTCTCGCACCTAAACTCTTTACCTGAACTCTTCCCTGACACTAAACTGCTCTCCTACAGAACTCTTCATCTGAATTTTTCAACCTTGAACTCTTCTCGCACCTAAACTCTTTACCTGAACTTTTCTCTGACACTAAGCTGCTCTAGCACATAACTCTTGATCTAGACTTTTCCAACCTGAACTCTTCTCGCACCTAAACTCTTTACCTGAACTCTTCCCTGACGCTAAACCGCTCTCCTACAGAACTCTTAATCTGAACTTTTCAACCTTGAACTCTTCTCGCACCTAAACTCTTTACCTGAACTTTTCCCTGACGCTAAACTGCTCTCCTGCAGAACTCTTAATCTGAACTTTTCAAACTTGAACTCTTCTCAAACCTAAACTCTTTACCTGAACTTTTCTCTGACACTAAGCTGCTCTAGCACATAACTCTTGATCTAGACTTTTCCAACCTGAACTCTTCTCGCACCTAAACTCTTTACCTGAACTCTTCCCTGACACTAAACTGCTCTCCTACAGAACTCTTCATCTGAATTTTTCAACCTTGAACTCTTCTCGCACCTAAACTCTTTACCTGAACTTTTCCCTGACGCTAAACTGCTCTCCTGCAGAACTCTTAATCTGAACTTTTCAAACTTGAACTCTTCTCAAACCTAAACTCTTTACCTGAACTTTTCTCTGACACTAAGCTGCTCTAGCACATAACTCTTGATCTAGACTTTTCCAACCTGAACTCTTCTCGCACCTAAACTCTTTACCTGAACTCTTCCCTGACACTAAACTGCTCTCCTACAGAACTCTTCATCTGAATTTTTCAACCTTGAACTCTTCTCGCACCTAAACTCTTTACCTGAACTCTTCCCTGACACTAAACTGCTCTCCTACAGAACTCTTCATCTGAATTTTTCAACCTTGAACTCTTCTCGCACCTATACTCTTTACCTGAACTTTTCTCTGACACTAAGCTGCTCTAGCACATAACTCTTGATCTAGACTTTTTCAACCTGAACTCTTCTCGCACCTAAACTCTTTACCTGAACTCTTCCCTGACGCTAAACTGCTCTCCTACAGAACTCTTAATCTGAACTTTTCAACCTTGAACTCTTCTCGCACCTAAACTCTTTACCTGAACTTTTCCCTGACGCTAAACTGCTCTCCTGCAGAACTCTTAATCTGAACTTTTCAAACTTGAACTCTTCTCAAACCTAAACTCTTTACCTGAACTTTTCTCTGACACTAAGCTGCTCTAGCACATAACTCTTGATCTAGACTTTTCCAACCTGAACTCTTCTCGCACCTAAACTCTTTACCTGAACTCTTCCCTGACACTAAACTGCTCTCCTACAGAACTCTTCATCTGAATTTTTCAACCTTGAACTCTTCTCGCACCTAAACTCTTTACCTGAACTCTTCCCTGACAATAAACTGCTCTCCTACAGAACTCTTCATCTGAATTTTTCAACCTTGAACTCTTCTCGCACCTAAACTCTTTACCTGAACTTTTCTCTGACACTAAGCTGCTCTAGCACATAACTCTTGATCTAGACTTTTCCAACCTGAACTCTTCTCGCACCTAAACTCTTTACCTGAACTCTTCCCTGACGCTAAACTGCTCTCCTACAGAACTCTTAATCTGAACTTTTCAACCTTGAACTCTTCTCGCACCTAAACTCTTTACCTGAACTTTTCCCTGACGCTAAACTGCTCTCCTGCAGAACTCTTAATCTGAACTTTTCAAACTTGAACTCTTCTCAAACCTAAACTCTTTACCTGAACTTTTCTCTGACACTAAGCTGCTCTAGCACATAACTCTTGATCTAGACTTTTCCAACCTGAACTCTTCTCGCACCTAAACTCTTTACCTGAACTCTTCCCTGACACTAAACTGCTCTCCTACAGAACTCTTCATCTGAATTTTTCAACCTTGAACTCTTCTCGCACCTAAACTCTTTACCTGAACTCTTCCCTGACACTAAACTGCTCTCCTACAGAACTCTTCATCTGAATTTTTCAACCTTGAACTCTTCTCGCACCTAAACTCTTTACCTGAACTTTTCTCTGACACTAAGCTGCTCTAGCACATAACTCTTGATCTAGACTTTTCCAACCTGAACTCTTCTCGCACCTAAACTCTTTACCTGAACTCTTCCCTGACGCTAAACTGCTCTCCTACAGAACTCTTAATCTGAACTTTTCAACCTTGAACTCTTCTCGCACCTAAACTCTTTACCTGAACTTTTCCCTGACGCTAAACTGCTCTCCTGCAGAACTCTTAATCTGAACTTTTCAAACTTGAACTCTTCTCAAACCTAAACTCTTTACCTGAACTTTTCTCTGACACTAAGCTGCTCTAGCACATAACTCTTGATCTAGACTTTTCCAACCTGAACTCTTCTCGCACCTAAACTCTTTACCTGAACTCTTCCCTGACACTAAACTGCTCTCCTACAGAACTCTTCATCTGAATTTTTCAACCTTGAACTCTTCTCGCACCTAAACTCTTTACCTGAACTTTTCCCTGACACTAAACTGCTCTCCTACAGAACTCTTCATCTGAATTTTTCAACCTTGAACTCTTCTCGCACCTATACTCTTTACCTGAACTTTTCTCTGACACTAAGCTGCTCTAGCACATAACTCTTGATCTAGACTTTTTCAACCTGAACTCTTCTCGCACCTAAACTCTTTACCTGAACTCTTCCCTGACGCTAAACTGCTCTCCTACAGAACTCTTAATCTGAACTTTTCAACCTTGAACTCTTCTCGCACCTAAACTCTTTACCTGAACTTTTCCCTGACGCTAAACTGCTCTCCTGCAGAACTCTTAATCTGAACTTTTCAAACTTGAACTCTTCTCAAACCTAAACTCTTTACCTGAACTCTTCCCTGACACTAAACTGCTCTCCTACAGAACTCTTCATCTGAATTTTTCAACCTTGAACTCTTCTCGCACCTAAACTCTTTACCTGAACTCTTCCCTGACACTAAACTGCTCTCCTACAGAACTCTTCATCTGAATTTTTCAACCTTGAACTCTTCTCGCACCTATACTCTTTACCTGAACTTTTCTCTGACACTAAGCTGCTCTAGCACATAACTCTTGATCTAGACTTTTTCAACCTGAACTCTTCTCGCACCTAAACTCTTTACCTGAACTCTTCCCTGACGCTAAACTGCTCTCCTACAGAACTCTTAATCTGAACTTTTCAACCTTGAACTCTTCTCGCACCTAAACTCTTTACCTGAACTTTTCCCTGACGCTAAACTGCTCTCCTGCAGAACTCTTAATCTGAACTTTTCAAACTTGAACTCTTCTCAAACCTAAATTCTTTACCTGAACTCTTCCCCCGACACTGAGCTGCTCTCCTATAAAATACTTCTCTTGAACTCTTCTCTCACCTGAAATCTTCACCTAAACTCTTCCACACTGAACTGCATTTCTACATAATTCTTCACCTTAACTCTTCTCCTGAACTCTTTTCTCACCTGAACACTTTACTTGAACTTTTTCACCCACATGGAAAATGCTGTCCTACAGAACTCCTCACGTGAACTCTTCTCTCACATGAACTCTTCACCTGAAGTCTGATCTGCTTTCCTATTCTTCACTTCAACTCGCTTAAATTCTTCTGACACAGTCCCCAACTGTCCCCTGACACAAACTCTTGAACTCTTCACCTGAACTCCTTTCTTACTCTATACCTAAACTTTTACTGAACACTAAACTCTTCTTCTTTAATATAACTGTTTAGCAGAACTCCTTTTCCACCAGAGCTTTTCACATTCAGTCTTTTTCACTCCTTTGTGACTTTCTCTTACTGAACGTTTCACCCACCTGAGCTCTTCCTTTGGACTTTTCTCCTACAGAAACGCTTCTCATACTCTTTGCATCCTGGTTATTCATCATGTCAATGTTTTCCCTAACTAAACTCATCGCCTAAACTCTTATCCAACCTCAATCGCACACCTGAACTGTTCAGCTGAACTGTTCTCCCAGTTGCTCACCTAAACTCTTCACCACCTGCATTCATCCCCCTGAGGTCTTCTCCCACCTGTTCTCCCAACTGTTCCCACGAACACTGCCCCACCTGAACTCTTCCCATAAATCATCTACCTCCTGAACTCTTCACCTACTGGAATACTTTATTGCTTGAGCATGTGCCCCACATGAACTGTTCTCCACCCAAATCTTTAACTTGAGCTGCTGTCCACCTGAACTCCTCATATCCTACCTGAACTCCAGCGCCGCTGTGTCCGTTCCCGCCACATAAATTCCAGCTGACAGCGTTAACAGCCATCGTGGCACAAAGCTTCCACCTTCACATTCCAGGTACGGCGCTGACCACTTAACCTCGCCTGGCTCTGGACCTCGACCTCTGGCCCCGTGCACCCTTTTCCGCTCCCTGAACTCGTCGTGCCACTCGGACTCCTTCAGGTCCTTCACCGCCACGTGGCCGTCACTCCTGGTAGCCTGCAGGAGCAGTCGTGGCTTGGCCTGGAGTGCCAGCGCTGCCCGGTGGATCCTGAGGTCCGTGTCCAGCATGCTGCGCACCAGCGCGCCGTACCACACGGCGTCCCGCTGCGGCTGCCCGTCCCCCAGCGGCAGCAGGCCATTCAGCAGGCCGGCGGCCCGCGCCACGGCCTCCACGGCCGGCCGCAGGGAATGCCGCGGGACGGAGGAAGAGGAGGCGCGCAATCCACCCAACTCATAGCGGCGTGAGCAGTTGGCTTGCGCCAAGGCGGATGAGTCCCCCGTGTGCAGGAACGCGGCCACCACCTTTGGCACGTCCTCCTCCAGGCGGTGCGCCACCGTGGCGCGCATCGTGGGCCGCTGAGGCGCCTCGGGGTCCCCGCGTGCGTTTTCGCTGTCCGCCCAGTCCACGTACCCATAGCCGTACGCGTACACGTAGCTGGAGCCCTGAAAGAGCCCCGCCAGCCCGAGGAGCCACAGCAGCAGCGCCCCCATGCTGCAAGCTTGCGAAAAACAATAACAACAACACTCTTTTCACGCCGGGACTCGACCACCACGACTCGCGTCCGCCAGCGTGCTCAGACAGAGAGAGGGACAACGAAGAGACAAAAGTTGCGCAACTCTGCGCGTCTTCAGTTGCATGGCTTTCCCAGACCGCGTGCACGAGCAGCCTCAGCAGCAGCAGCGCGCGCTCGGACAGAGAGACAGAAGGAGAAGAGAGGGCTGCAGAACTCCGCGCTTCATTTGCATCGTCTTCTCGAAGCCTCCGTTCACGCTCGAGCCCGATCCGCCTGTGCACGCGCTGCTCACGCAGGGAGACAAATAGAAAGAGAAAAGTTGCACAACTCCGGCATCCATCCGAAGCGTTTAGTCACGCGGGAGCGCGAGGGAGAGGGAAAAGGGGAAAGTTGCAGAAGTTCGCGCTTCATTTGGGTCCTTTTGTCTCGCGCCCAAACCGCTCTGCGCCTCGCGCTCCGTTTCGCTCTCGCGCTTCTCCTCCGCCGCCGACGCCGCCTCTGTCCATGGTGCTGGAGCGCGGATAAGAGTCTCTCTCTCTCTCTCTCTCTCTCTCTCTTCCTCTCTCTCGCTCTCTCTCTCTCTTCCTCCCTCTCTGTATCGCTCTCTCTCTCTCTTCCTCTCTCTCTCTCTCTCTCTCTCTCTTCCTCTCTCTCGCTCTCTCTCTCTTCCTCCCTCTCTCTCTCTCTCTCTCTCTCTGTTCCTCTCTCTTCCTCTCTCTCTCTTCCTCTCTATCGCTCTCTCTCTCTCTTCCTCTCTCTCTCTCTCTCTCTCTCTCTCTCTCTCTTCCTCTCTCTCGCTCTCTCTCTCTTCCTCCCTCTCTCTCTCTCTCTCTCTCTGTTCCTCTCTCTTCCTCTCTCTCTCTTCCTCTCTCTCGCTCTCTCTCTCTTCCTCCCTCTCTCTATCGCTCTCTCTCTCTCTCTCTCTTTATGCAGCGAGAGCTGTGGATGTGGAGCAGCGCGCGATAGATAAACCCGCCTCCGGTAAGCGCGCTGCGAGCACGTGCCTTGTGTCAATCAGGAGCGGGAGGCGGAGCAACAGCAGTCTTGCATAAGAATTTCAACAAACAACAACAGATTCAAAAGCAAACACACAAACAGCAACAGTGTAAACAAGAACATGTACAACTGCAGCAACAACATAGTCTTTTAGTCAACAAACAACAGCAGGCACAAATATAAACAAATAAACAATGACAGCAGCACAAACAAAAGCATCAGCAGCATAAACAAACAACACAAACTTCAAAGCAGCAGGTAGAACAACAACAAAAGCCAACACAAGAACAAACACAACATCAACAAAACCGTCAACAAGATTTCATTAGCAGCAACAGGACCAACAAACAACAACAGCTTAAAAACAACACCAACAGAGCAACTAATAACGGCAAGAGCAAACATAAATACAAACATCAGCACCAAAGCAACTATATTTTATTTAACAAACAACTATAACAATAATAACAGCAAACAAAAACAAACACCAACAACAGACCTTAATAACACAAACAGGATAAACAAAACCGTCAACAACAGCAGCAGCAACAAAAGCCAACACAAGAACAAACATCGAAGACTAACATCCAAACAGCAAAAACAGAAACAGCATAAACAACAATGACATCAACAACAACAATTAGAACATCAACAACAATAGTGTCAATCAACAAACGTGTACAAAAACTATACAAGAAATAACAACAGCAGACGTAAATACAAACATCAGCAACAAACAAACAATAACAACCGAACAGCATAAACAATAAATCTTTACAACTACAGCAAGAATATTTTATTAAATAAACAATCATAACAATAAAAACAGCAAACATCAACAACAAACCGTGACAAAACAAACAGGATAAACAAAACAACAGCAACAACAATAGTGTCAACCAACAAACAACAACATGTACAAAAACAACACAAGCAATAACAACAGCAAACATAATTACCAACATGAGCACCAAACAAATAAACAATAACATGAAAAACAACATGCACAAAAGCATTAGTAATAAAAAACAAAAAAAAATCAAAACCAACAGCAGCAGGTGGAACAGCAACAAAGATCAATATAACAACAGTATGAACTAAAACAGCATAAATAAAAATAACAATAACAAAAACAATTTAATAATAGAAAACACATACAGCAACAGTAATATGATTTCCACCAACAAACAACAACTGCAAATACAAACATCTGCACAAAAAAACAATAACAACAAAACAGCATGAACAACAAACTTCACGACTGCAGCAACAATACTTTATCAAACAAACATCCATCTTTAAAAAACAACAAGAACAACAAATAAAAAACAAACCACAATAATGTCAACCAACAAACAACGTGTTCAAAAACAACACAAGAAAGAACAATGATGTGTTCAGTTCCTTCAGCAGTAATCTTGATTTAGCTTAATGAAGTACTGAGCAGTCAAAGCAGGTATTAGATGAGAACTGTAAATAATACTGGGTTGTTTATAGAAGGAGAAGCTTGGAAAGGGTTAAATAAACACACTGACGTATGTAAAAGCACTACTTACTCTATTAATACTGTTTAATATTTAAATAATAAAGTGTCTTCTGGTGTTTAATTTATTTGTTTGTTGGAGTCCTGTTCATATCAGCGGACATGCAGTACATAACTGTGATTGAACACCAAGCGTCTATATAAGAAACTACTGTTTATATGGATTCCTTTTAGAAAATAAACAGTGGACTACTGAAAATCTGGCCAATATTATCATTAACGTGACAACAGAATCTCTGGTTTTCGGTAACAAACTCTACGGCAAATGTCAGCAACTCTTGTTACAAGACTGTAATCATATTTTAAGGTTTTTCTTATTTGAGTCCTGCCTCTGATATACTCCCCTCCCTTCTGTTTCAAGTCTTCAGGCATATGACTGATCCAGAAGCAGGACAGTTGTGTAGTTCAACCCACAGCCGGAGCCAGATTTTTACAGAAATAGCAAAGCAGGGCATGTAGGCAAGACATGTTTTCTTAAAATAAAAAAGAGAGAACAAGATGAATAATACACTGACCACTCAAACAACCAGGACCACCAGTGGGTTCAAAGTGTTACTACACACTTCTATAATATAAGAAATACACCTCCGCCAGTTTGCAGTGTAGCCCACATACTTACTGAATAATAAGCCTGAGGGTTTAAAGGGTTAAACCATAATAATGTAAAAGCTTTCCATCAGAAATTAAATTCTACCCAACTGTCATTTGATATCTTGGGCTGTAAGCTCAGTGATCTAAGAGGCTTATTACTTGAAATAGTAATGGCATCCTTTGCTTGTTCTTCACTGCGACGTCTCATTTGGTGTCAGAAGTGGGATTGGGCCACCAAGTGGACTATAAAGAACGCATTGCGGATGGGTGTGGTACCAATTCTTATGCCTGCCACCTTCTGCACTGATCCCGTGAGCCAAATGCCAAATAAGCCACTAAAAGAGGTGGCACAATGGCAGCCAGATGTAGAAGAGAGGACAATGAAAGGTGGCAGGTGAAACCTCCAGCTCCACCCTAAGAAATGTAACCTCCTTCGGCAGCATAGGAGCTTCGCCTGGAACTGCTATGTTCTTGTGGCCATGGATTATTTCACAAAATGACCCAAGACCTGTGTGGTCCCAGATCAGAATATGGTCGTCACACTGGAACAGGAGTGTCAGAGAAGCTCCATAGTTACCAGGTGCACAATTCCGGCTCGATGGACATGGCCAAGGTCTATGATCAGCTGGGGATAAAACTAGAGGTAGTGGCATTTCAACACTCATTACCCCGCTCACTATCATCACTGGCCAGCATCCCTGGGACTGGTACCTACCAGAGTCCTGCCAGTCATACTTGTGTTGACTGGGAGAATGCACAACCTGAAACCCCACCTACAGAGAGATATAGAGACTTTGCTGGGACTGAGTGGGCCACCAGGGTGGCTAACCTCCCGGGCGTACGCCAAACACTCTGCTGCAGGGGTGGGGTATGTTAAGCTGTACTATGCTTCCCCACCTCCAAAAGACAGATGTTGTTGTTTTTGTTGGTGTTGTTCTGTTAGCTGCAGTTGTGTTTATGTGTTAGGTCATATTTTATTGTGTTACTCTGTGAAAAAGTTCACTCTTGAGTATATAAAGTCAGAGGTTCTTCTTCACTGCAATGCCAAAATAATAGCATTGTATTTTGGTTCCAAGATACTTTATAATTTATAGACAAGTGTGCACTCCTTTAAAGTCATTTGTATTTCCAACTAGAATCAAAGATACACCTAACCAACGTCATCTGTGCCTGCTGACTGAACTCAGGGCTGAGCTTGCCTGTTCTAGACTAATACAAATTTAGATCTGACAATCATTTGTCAGTCATGAGCATTTTTTCGTGACCATCTCGTCTGGTGTGACCATTTTTTTATGTGACCATCTGTTTTGGTGCAACTGTTTCCTCTGTTGCAACTGTTTCTTCAAGTGTGACCATCTCCTCTATCGCAATTATTTTCTGAGCCATGTTTTCTCAGGTATTATCTTCTCCTTTTGCACAAACGTAACCATTAGTGTGATCATTCACTGTCACAAGACTCTGTCCTCTGGTACAAATGTTTCCGCTAGTGCAACTTTTCTCTATTGTTGCTGTGTCCTCTGGAGCAACTGTTTCCTCTAGTGTGGCCACTTAGTCTGGCTTCCTTTACTGTGGCTGTTTCTTCTGGTGTAACCGTTTCCTGTAGTGCGACTGTCCTCTAGTGTGGGCGTTTTCTGTAGTGCAACTGTCCTCTAGTGTGGGCGTTTTTCTGTAGTGCAACTGTCCTCTAGTGTGGGCGTTTTTCTGTAGTGCAACTGTCCTCTAGTGTGGGCGTTTTTCTGTAGTGCAACTGTCCTCTAGTGTGGGCGTTTTTCTGTAGTGCAACTGTCCTCTAGTGTGGGCGTTTTCTGTAGTGCAACTGTCCTCTAGTGTGGGCGTTTTTCTGTAGTGCAACTGTCCTCTAGTGTGGGCGTTTTCTGTAAAGCGACTGTCCTCTAGTGTGGGCGTTTTCTGTAGTGCGACTGTCCTCTAGTGTGGGCGTTTTCTGTAGTGCAACTGTCCTCTAGTATGGACGTTTTCTGTAGTGCAACTGTCCTCTAATGTGGGCGTTTTTTGTAGAGCGACTGTCCTCTAGTGTGGGTATTTCCTGTAGTGCGACTGTCCTCTAGTGTGGGCGTTTTTCTGTAGTGCGACTGTCCTCTAGTGTGGGCGTTTCTTGTAGTGCAACTGTCCTCTAGTGTGGGCCTTTTTTGTAGTGCGACTGTCCTCTAGTGTGGGTATTTCCTGTAGTGCGACTGTCCTCTAGTGTGGGCGTTTTCTGTAGTGCGACTGTCCTCTAATGTGGGCGTTTTTTGTAGAGCGACTGTCCTCTAGTGTGGGTATTTCCTGTAGTGCGACTGTCCTCTAGTGTGGGCGTTTTTCTGTAGTGCGACTGTCCTCTAGTGTGGGCGTTTCTTGTAGTGCAACTGTCCTCTAGTGTGGGCCTTTTTTGTAGTGCGACTGTCCTCTAGTGTGGGTATTTCCTGTAGTGCGACTGTCCTCTAGTGTGGGCGTTTTCTGTAGTGCGACTGTCCTCTAATGTGGGCGTTTTTTGTAGAGCGACTGTCCTCTAGTGTGGGTATTTCCTGTAGTGCGACTGTCCTCTAGTGTGGGCGTTTTCTGTAGTGCGACTGTCCTCTAGTGTGGGCGTTTTCTGTAGAGCGACTGTCCTCTAGTGTGGGCGTTTTCTGTAGTGCGACTGTCCTCTAGTGTGGGCGCTTTCTGTAGAGCGACTGTCCTCTAGTGTGGGCGTTTTCTGTAGTGCGACTGTCCTCTAGTGTGGGCGTTTTCTGTAGAGCGCCTGTCCTCTAGTGTGGGCGTTTTCTGTAGTGCGACTGTCCTCTAGTGTGGGCGTTTTCTGTAGTGCGACTGTCCTCTAGTGTGGGCGTTTTTCTGTAGTGCGACTGTCCTCTAGTGTCGGCGTTTCCTGTAGTGCAACTGTCCTCTAGTGTGGGCGTTTTCTGTAGTGCGACTGTGCTCTAGTGTGAGCGATTCCTGTAGTGCGACTGTGCTCTAGTGTATCTGGTTCCTCTAGCATTGTTGTTTCCTCTGGTGTAACTGTTGCTTTTGGTGTAACTGGTTTCTCGAGTGGTTGTTTCCTCTGGTGTAACTTTTTCCTGCTAGTGTGGTGGTTTTCTCTGGTGTAACTGTTTCCTCTAGTGTGGTTGATTTCTCTGGTGTAACTGTTTCCTCTGGTGTGGTTGATTTCTCTGGTGTAACTGTTTCCTCTGGTATGGTTGATTTCTCTGGTGTAACTGTTTCCTCTAGTGTGGTTGTTTCCTCTAGTGTGGTTGTTTCCTCTAGTGTGGTTGTTTCCTCTAGTGTAACTGTTTCCTCTGGTGTGGTTGTTTCCTCTAATGTGGTTGATTTCTCTGGTGTAACTGTTTCCTCTGGTGTGGTTGATTTCTCTGGTGTAACTGTTTCCTCTGGTATGGTTGTTTTCTCTGGTGTAACTGTTTTCTCTAATGTGGTTGATTTCTCTGGTGTAACTGTTTCCTCTAGTGTGGTTGTTTCCTCTGGTGTAACTGTTTCCTCTGGTATGGTTGTTTCCTCTGGTGTAACTGTTTCCTCTGGTGTGGTTGATTTCTCTGGTGTAACTGTTTCCTCTAGTGTGGTTGTTTCCTCTGGTGTAACTGTTTCCTCTGGTGTGGTTGATTTCTCTGATGTAACTGTTTCCTCTGGTGTGGTTGATTTCTCTTGTGTAACTGTTTCCTCTGGTGTGGTTGATTTCTCTTGTGTAACTGTTTCCTCTGGTGTGGTTGATTTCTCTTGTGTAACTGTTTCCTCTGGTGTGGTTGATTTCTCTTGTGTAACTGTTTCCTCTAGTGTGGTTGATTTCTCTGGTGTAACTGTTTCCTCTAGTGTGGTTGATTTCTCTGGTGTAACTGTTTCCTCTGGTGTGGTTGATTTCTCTGGTGTAACTGTTTCCTCTAGTGTGGTTGTTTCCTCTGGTGTAACTGTTTCCTCTGGTGTGGTTGATTTCTCTGGTGTAACTGTTTCCTCTGGTGTGGTTGATTTCTCTGGTGTAACTGTTTCCTCTGGTGTGGTTGATTTCTCTGGTGTAACTGTTTCCTCTGGTATGGTTGTTTTCTCTGGTGTAACTGTTTCCTCTAGTGTGGTTGTTTCCTCTGGTGTAACTGTTTCCTCTAGTGTGTCTGTTTCCTCTGGTGTAACTGGTTCCTCTGGTGTAACTGTCTCCTCTATTGTGGTTGTTTTCTCTGGTGTAACAGTTTCCTCTGGTGTAACTGTTTCCTCTGGTGTAACTGTTTCCTCTGGTGTAACAGTTTCCTCTGGTGTAACTGGTTCCTCTGGTGTAACTGTTTCCTCTGGTGTGGTTGTTTCCTCTGGTGTAACTGTTTCCTCTAGTGTGGTTGTTTCCTCTGGTGTAACTGTTTCCTCTAGTGTGGTTGTTTCCTCTGGTGTAACTGTTTCCTATAGTGTGGTTGTTTCCTCTGGTGTAACTGTTTCCTCTAGTGTGTCTGTTTCCTCTGGTGTAACTGGTTCCTCTGGTGTAACTGTCTCCTCTATTGTGGTTGTTTTCTCTGGTGTAACAGTTTCCTCTGGTGTAACTGTTTCCTCTGGTGTAACTGTTTCCTCTGGTGTAACAGTTTCCTCTGGTGTAAATGGTTCCTCTGGTGTAACTGTTTCCTCTAGTGTGGTTGTTTCCTCTGGTGTAACTGTTTCCTCTAGTGTGGTTGATTTTTCTGGTGTAACGTTTCCTTTCGTTTCCTCCTCTTCCAACATTTCTCCAGTGCAACCATTTTCTCTCAGCGCAACCACGCACAGCCATTTCCCCCAGCGTGACCATTTCCTCCGCAGCTTCCGCTTCTCCTTCCACTTCGACTGGTTGTATAAGCAGCAGATACAGCAGCACCTCGGATGGCATCATAAATATTTCAAAGACATTCAGCACTTCATCCGCATGCTTTACTACTGGGGCAGCGTAAAGCCTGACCTCCTTTCCTGCTGCAGGTTTTTCTCCTGCTGTGGTTACACGTTACCATGAGGCACCAATCCTGGATCAGTATGGTGGGGATTCGGGGACAGCTTAAAGTTTGTGGTGTTAAATCTGGTCATGGTTCAATGAATAAAAGTATAATATAGTTGAATTTGAAGTGTTTCTCTCTCGTCGCTCATTAGAACAAGCCAAAATCAAATATATACCAAAGTAATGTAGCCAAGTTACTTAATGACAATTAAACATTTATATTTACAGCATTTAGCAGACGCTCTCATCCAGAGAGACTTATATAAGTGCTTTGTGTTGGTCAGAGTATGTATCTTTATCTAGTACATATGGGTTTAAGTCTAAACTGCACTTGCACTCAAACACTGCCATAAACAAGTACCAGTGCTGACACCTAGAAAGAAGACAAAGTATAAGATTAGACACAGTATAAGAGAAACACCTAGCAAGACTGGAGAAACACATACAGAGAAGAAAATAAATACAAGACCACATACAGAATAAGTGCAATACTTAGCCAGAGTTCCTAGAAGATCAAGTACAGTTATGGTTTATACCAATGCTTCAGTAGATTAGTTCCTTTGAAGAGCTTCACAAATAGACGGTGGTCTTCAGTCTGCGTTTGAAGACCGTGAGAGAGTTTGCTCTTTGGACAGCCTGTGGAAGTTCGTTCCACCATCTGGGTACCAGAACAGAGAAGCATCTTGTCGCTTGTCTTCCATGAATCTTAAGGGATGTCGGGTCAAGCCGAGCTGTACTTGAAGCACAAAGGCCTCGAGGTGCACATTGACTTTTGACCATTGCTATACGGTAGACCGATGAAGTCAAACTCCAAAAGTCTTTGGGTTAAAAAGTGAGTTCATCCGTACTTTTTTGGGGGTGTTAGAGCTGAGTCTTCTCACCTCAGGGAACAAGCAGTGTGTAATTTATCACTGCTTGCGTTCACTGGATGCTGGAAACCGAATGTATGAATGCAGCGAGAGGCCAGGTTGTTCTGAAGTGCCGCGAAGTGTCGCCTGTGATGGAAAGTCAGCGAGGAGTGAGCTCTTAAAGTGTGACAGTGAAATGTGTTTTTGTGATGGAATATGTATCCGGGGAGCGAGAGAGAGCAAGAGAGGAGAAATAAGGCCAATTTTATTCCAAACTGATGAACATACAGTTTAATGTGAGAAACTGTACTAAGATGCAGTGCGTCCTGGAGAACAAGTCAATTATGACCCGAGCTGAACGGTTTTCTCTGTTAGCCTGTTTCTTGAAATATAAGTGTTATTTGTTGTACTATAGTTTTAAAGAAACAACTGTCTGGCATGTCTTGCTAAGGATCTGTGCTGCAGCATCACAAATTACTTTCATTTTGGACAAAATCGTTTTGCTTTGAGTGACCATACGCCTTAATGACTTTAATTTTACTAAAAAGAAAACACTGATATCTCTTACATTTACACTAAACCCTAACTCCTACATTTACACTAAACCCTAACTCCTACATTTACACTAAACCCTAACTCCTACATTTACACTAAACCCTAACTCCTACATTTACACTAAACACTAACCCCTACATTTACACTAAACACTAACCCCTACATTTACACTAAACCATAACTCCTACATTTACACTAAACCCTAACTCCTACATTTACACTAAACCCTAACTCCTACATTTACACTAAACCTTAACTCCTACATTTACACTAAACACTAACTCCTACATTTACACTAAACCATAACCCCTACATTTACACTAAACACTAACCCCTACATTTACACTAAACCCTAACCTCTACATTTACACTAAACCATAACCCCTACATTTACACTAAACACTAACTCCTACATTTACACTAAACCATAACCCCTACATTTACACTAAACCCTAACCTCTACATTTACACTAAACCCTAACTCCTACATTTACACTAAACCATAACTCCTACATTTACACTAAACCCTAACTCCTACATTTACACTAAACGCTAACTCTTACATTTACACTAAACACTTACCCCTACATTTACACTAAACACTAACCCCTACATTTACACTAAACCTTAACTCCTACATTTACACTAAACACTAACTCCTACATTTACACTAAACCATAACCCCTACATTTACACTAAACACTAACCCCTACATTTACACTAAACCCTAACCTCTACATTTACACTAAACCCTAACCCCTACATTTACACTAAACCCTAACTCCTACATTTACACTAAACCCTAACTCCTACATTTACACTAAACCCTAACCCCTACATTTACACTAAACCCTAACCTCTACATTTACACTAAACCCTAACCCCTACATTTACACTAAACGCTAACTCTTACATTTACACTAAACACTTACCCCTACATTTATACTAAACCCTAACTCCTACATTTACACTAAACACTAACTCCTACATTTACACTAAACCCCTAACCTCTACATTTACACTAAACCCTAACTCCTACATTTACACTAAACCCTAACCCCTACATTTACACTAAACCCTAACTCCTACATTTACACTAAACCCTAACTCCTACATTTACACTAAACCATAACTCCTACATTTACACTAAACCCTAACTCCTACATTTACACTAAACCCTAACATTTACATTTACACTAAACCCTAACTCCTACATTTACTCTAAACCATAACTCCTACATTTACACTAAACCCTAACCCCTACATTTACACTAAACCCTAACTCCTACATTTACACTAAACCCTAACCTCTACATTTACACTAAACACTGACTCCTATATTTACACTAAACACTAACCTCTACATTTACACTAAACCCTAACCCCTACATTTACACTAAACCCTAACCTCTACATTTACACTAAACACTGACTCCTATATTTACACTAAACACTAACCTCTACATTTACACTAAACACTAACCCCTACATTTACACTAAACCCTAACTTCTATATTTACACTAAACCCTAACCTCTACATTTACACTAAACCGTAACTCCAACATTTACACTAAACCCTAACCTCTACATTTACACTAAACCCTAGCTCCTACATTTACACTAAACCCTAACCTTTACATTTACACTAAACCGTAACTCCTACATTTACACTAAACCCTAACCTCTACATTTACACTAAACCATAACTCCTACATTTACACTAAACCCTAAACTCTACATTTACACTAAACCCTAACCTCTACATTTACACTAAACCCTAACTCCTACATTTACACTAAACCCTAAACTCTACATTTAGAGTTTAGGTTTTAGTTCAGGGTTTAGTGTAAATAATACAATATTTGTTATATGACTTACACCTGTATCGATGATCAAATCCAGTGGTTTGCTAGCTCCTTCGCATCTCAGTCTTGAGTAAAGACATTCCTGGAGTTTTAGGAAGTCGGTGTTTCTTCATGGATGGCTGCTCCATGCAGGTTTTAATCATTTCAGTGTCGGTGTAAATGTCACTCTCCCCTCCACTTCACTAATCAGACCCCTGCAGCGAGAGCTACCACAGTGATTTAAGAGGATGAAGAAGAATCAAAAGACAGTGTGGACTACCTGAGCGGTCCATGTTTAGACAGATGAAGTGTAGTGTTATGGGGGTCTTGGTATACACAAAATAGCACTTACACAAGCAGGGCCCTCACCAGTTACCCACAACAAATCTGTCTTCTGACTGGAGAAGTTCACAGAGAGAAAGCTGCTCAGCAAACCAAAGATAAGTTAGCAACCGTAACACAGCTTCACACATTTGCACAGTTGTCTGTTCAACCAGCCACACCAGCCCTACCTCGGTGGTCAGCAGTCAGCAGTGAATTCTTCAGAAAGCTTTAAAACGAGTGGACACTTTCAGTGAGTGGACAGTGAGGATAACCTACAAGACCTCCATCACTGACCAAAGAAAAGCAAGCATTTCCAAAATAGTACAGCCAAGAACCTTTTTAACTGTTAACCCTTTAATGCACAACCTGAGTCAAAAGTGACCCGACTGAGATTTTATTTCATATGTTTGCAATAAATTCATTTCATCATTCAAGCTTCCATGAATTCCTCAGTTTATTTGTTATCGATCATCACAAATCCTGATTTCAGCTTTATTATTTTTGCTTTTTAATAAAAATCATGTTTGTATCACTGCCACACAACATGGTTCAGAGTTAACCCCTTATAACCCCTGTTCACTATGGAATTTGATAGGAACTGCTGACATTTGTAAACATTTGCAGTCAGGAACATATTCACAACAACTATTTTTTTTTCATGAGGTAAATAAATGAGAACTAAAATAATGATTTAAGGTCAAAAACAAGATTTTTGATGAACTCTTGGAAAATTAAATAATGAAATAAACTGATTTCAATAGATTTACCAAATACATACTCAGCAATACATACAATTACATAGAAAATGAATACGGGTCTCATGGGGTTTGCTTAGCTTGTGCATCAAAGGTTTAATGTAAGTTAATTTAAGAAAGATTTAAGCTACAGAGATGATCCACATACCAGAACATTCAGCAGACCCGACCCTGTCTGTCTGCTGAGACATCAGCATCAATGAGTAATCCGGCTCAGTAAACCCAAAATCCTGAAATTAGTTCTCTGCATTTAGCCTTCCTTTTATAACAAATGGTTAACAATGTGAACATAATTTACATATCCAGTCACTCAGCAAACCCTCCTCTCACTGATCAAGATGATTTCCCACCTCTAAACACCCACCAGCCAACAATCCAGCTCCAAATATCACCAAAAATCTACATGCTGCTCCTTTACTATTATTATTACACTATACTGTTATATTAGCTCTCTGCTTTAAAAGTCAAGCCTGTCTTCATGTAAATAAGAATTTTAGCACTCAGAATGATTTCAGAGCGACAGAAAATCAATATAAAACATGTCAGCCTGATCATAATCATGTATTTTCAAGACCCGCACAGGAAAACATGGAATTTTGTCATGGGCGATGATCAAAATTTGCCAAATTCATGAAGATATCAAAATTTTATCAGCATCTACAAGTGAAATATGAGCATATCTGCGTCCTAAAACATAATAACATATGGCACATGTGGTTGCCTCATGTACATACTTTGTAATTGTAATTGTACTTGAGCAAAATACCAAGACAATTGCACAAAATGACCCCAGGGTTCTAAGGGTTAATGTGAAGATGTTTTATTTCAAGCAATTTTCAAGCAAAACTATTTGTCACGAAATTGTCACACTATGTAAAGGACAGCCAACAAGTTCTAATCATATTGAATAAAAGGTTGTACATTTTTTTAACACTGACGATATATTCAGTATGTTTTACTCATTTGAATTCAGCACAGCACACAAAGTTTAGCTCAGTTTTGTAATTCGCAGTGACGGTTGCATAGACTACTCAACCGCTTGGTGAGGAAGCTTTAAACTTAATGTTGACGAGTCACTGATTACATGATTTAGACACTAACAACGTTGATGCCTCAGAAAAGGCAACAGCTGATGATTTCGGGGTTCATATCTCAGATTCCTGAGGGCTGCTGTTGGAATGGACTCATCACACTCTGCTGACCTGCATATTGAACATTGTTATCTCCGGTTTGCTGAGGACTTCAACAATAAGTCATGAGTCATTAGAGAGGAGGCATGACTCCCTTTAATTCTGTAAAGATTGAAGTCAGTTACTCTTATGTTTGTCCACTGTATCTCAGCAAGCCTGCCTACGGTGCGCCTAAGTCGGATGCAAATTTCAATGGCTCCGGTTCCCGGGCACCTAGCAATGCGATCCAGGGCTCGTTGGAATGGGCACACTACGCACTACTGACCTGTGGAGCTTTTGAGTTTATGTTTTTTAGAGTTGCTTGTTTCAAAGCATTCCTCCTGTGGTTTTGTTAATGACATCATCAGCGATTAGTCCATATCGAGTGACATTGATAATTAACAAAAGTCATGTAACCCCTACTTCTCAGCAAGTCATACTATGTCCTAAGTAGGGCTGTGTATTGGCAAGAACCGGGTGATACAATACGTATACAGCGGTCACGATTCAATATATCACGATATATTGTGATACTGCAAGCAAAGTGATATACTGTGATTTTTCAAATCCTACTATTAAAACACACCACTATATGAACAGGTTTGTCAATACTTACAATAGCATTGCGCCCTTGTGCTGCTTGTTAATGTTGGAGTGGAGCTGCAAATGGACTACAACACTGCCATCTAGTGGTCAGAGGTTTAAACACAATACACAATGTTTCGCTGTCTGCCAGGAATCTGTGTATTGATACTGTGTTTTTGGGAATAGATACAGTATCACTAAACATAATATCCCCATATTCAATATTTCAATATTTTCTTACACCCCTAGTCCTAAGCCACATCAACAAGTTTGTTGCAGAAGACCTGAAAGGGGTTTGAGTGAGCTGTGAGATGTTTTTTTGTTGGGATGTACTCACAGAAAAGATTTGGGTGACTATTGACTTCTAATGTTTGTCAGCAGCGTTAGCATTATAGCTCCAATTCTAAACAAAAGAAGCCCCCGGCATCTCCGTTAAGTGGAAACCTGTGTACATTAGATTTCTCGCTGAAGTATTCCTCTGACTCTTGATATCTGCTCCTGTCTCTCCGCTGCTGTAGGTGCAAACGATGAGGCGAGGACCTCGTGGCTCTGTGCAGAGAGACGCAGCACTCTCCATTGGTGCTAACGCTCACACCTGCACGCCATCACACACACACGTTCCACTTCTGCCGAGGAGCCTGTCAACAAAGCTGAAAAAGAACATGGTGTACAGAAGTTGCCGAACAACTTGACGCCTCCGTGCTGTGAAATGGCCAAAGAAGTGGAATACCGCTGCTTCTGTCAAACTCTGCTTCTAGTTTGTGGATGAAATTCTGAAACTCTTGTTAAAAATAACCGAATTAGCCGTCAGAGGAAGACAAAAAACAAAAAACATTTTAAATATTCATATAAAAGAGTCCACAAGGCATTACCAGCTGCTGTACGATGTTATTGAAGTCACATGATTTGTGACACCCTGTCGCCCCACAATAAAACGATTCTAAAATACAATCAGGTATTCAGATTTTATAATCTGATTAAACCCAGGGCATTAATTTCGACCGTTAAATAAGATAAATATCTTCGCTGTCCAAAGAAAAACATGTTTCTCAGTTTTATATTTCTGCATTGTTTAAATACAGCTGCTTTATATCATGTTATTTCCATCCATCCATTATCTACCACTTTATCCCACTAGGTCTTCCCTCAGGGTCACGGGTGGGGCTGGGTACACCATGGACGTGTTGCCAGTCCATTGCATGGCCCACACACACTCACACCTATGAGCAATATAGAGTGAGTGATCAACCTAACATGCATGTGTTTGGACTGTGGGAGGAAACCGGAGTACCCAGAGAAAACCACTCAAGCACGGAGAGAACATACACACTCCACACAGAACCAGCCGGACCGGGAATCCAACCCGGATCATCTTACTGTGAGGAGACTGACCACTACACCACTGAGCCGCCATCGTGTTTTTTGATGATTATGAAATTTCATGATAACTGACCCAATAAAAATGCTCCAAAAATAGCTTGGAAAGATAGATATTGTTTTTTATTGGACAGCAATGATATATACCAAGCTCTTTAAATGTATATACATTTTTTATATTTCTTTGTAAATTATTTGGATTTATCATGGGTCTAATTTTTAAATAATAATAATAATAATAATAATGTTTTCTATCTTTTCGGACAGTACCTCATTGATGTGGCTTAAACCCCACTCTCTCACTCACTCACTAACTTGCTTTTAAAAAGATTGTCCACAAGGGGGAGCTACTGGCACTTTAGTATGATATATAAGATGTGTATGCTTTCTAGGACTTTTGGGGCACTCCATGCTGGTGCTGTGCATCAGTGACTCATGTAATATAAAGTGCTTATGATGCTAAAATAGTGATGAATCAAAAAAAAAAAAAGTATATATATATACAAATTGTTCTAGGCCAAAAAATAATTTAAAATTTATAAACAACAATATTTGATGCTACAGGCAGCACATTCAAAACCACTTCTTGTAACAACCTTCTGTGAGCAAGCTTATAGAGGTGGACGTCTGGTTCCATTTACTTCCACTGTAATCAATTCAAATTCTTAAATTCTGACTTGAACGGACTGAGTGAATCGCATCCTGCCAGACTGAACAACTTAATCTGCATCTTAGAGGTTTAATTATGCAGACGTTTTGAGAATTTGATGGAATTTGCCCCGTGGCTCTGACATGTTTGGGCTTATGGACTGGTTAAGTTGGAAAGTTGCGTACTTCACATTTTTGCCAAACGGTTGCTTTAATTTGCTCTTGCTTCTGACGCAGAACCATGAAAACACATTAGTCAGAGCTCAGGTGAAGTCGTCTCCAGCTGAGACCCGGTGCCATGGTGGGATAACACTCTGAGCAGATAAAAATAGCTCTGAGGTCCTCCTCGTCTCCCTTGGAAACAGGATTGCAGCTCTATTGTCTTGGCAGGTCTCTTAAATCTTTGGAGTGGATGCCAGTAATTGCACCCACTTTATTTTCCCTATTCTGACCCGAGAGTCAGAGTCGACTTGTAACACTACCGATTAGGTACCACTTTAGGAGCTCCACCAACCTTACAGGGCCAGGTGCCCTCTCTACCCCATTCATTCTGACCACAGGGTCACTGCTAGCCTTGCATTGCCAGACTCCCCTTACAAAAAAGAAGTTTATTCAAGTGTACCATTAGTTTACTTCTTTTAAACTAAAAAGAAGTGAGTATGCTTTCAGTTTACTTTTTATGTACTTCTCAGTAATACTATACTATACTAAACACAGTTATACTTAAGTATGCTTGGGTTACACTAACAAGTATAGAACAGTCTAAGAATATTTGGCCTTTACTTGTACTTAATATTTTGATTGTGATAGTAGAAGTAAGTATTCTTGCTCTGCACAAAAACACATTCAGTACAATATTTATTTAAAATTTGATTTATTAAGATTTATAAAGATACAAATATGTTTCTTAATCTGAGTGTGTCTTGTTTATTTTACGTGTGTCCACTGGTGAGTAAGTAAACGTTGTTAAGTTCTATTTTAAGTAGAAAAAAAATCTTAAACCTAGTCATATACTTTAAAGTACAACAATAATATAAGCAGGAAATTATAAGTATTATGTTAAATTTAAGTTCACCTAAAGAAAACTTACAAGCTAGTAAACTAACAGTAAACTCTTATGTTTACTTTTAGTGTAGTTGCAGTACAAAAGATGTAAACTAGTTGTATACCTGGTTTGCTAGTCTTACACTGAACTTAAAAGTATACTTTTAAAAACTAGAAAGTGGGCCAATTTAGTCTTAAGAAGTATTAAAATAGTACATATACAAGTGTACTACTAGTACAACGGCATTAGTATAGTAATTACATAAAGTATACTTACTAAAATGAACTTTAAGTATACTTATTTTCTGTAAGGGTCTCTTAGGAGAGCATCTTTCCTTTCACTATTCATCCCGATCAAGACTCGTCTACTACGGCAGTAAAAGAACACTTGACTGACAAAATGGCCAATCACAGGCCTGCTGTTCGGCAAGATGTATAGAAAAAGGCAAACGGGAAGTACAGAAGTATAGGGTGGTCTGAGTGTCTGTGCCTAAGACTATAGTTTACTAAGTTAAAACTTAGCTGGAACTACAAGACTGAAGTTAATCAAAGCTGATTTTAACAGTCAGTGGAGGAGAGGAGCAGCAGTGACTTTAGTGGAGGAGAGGAGCAGCAGTGATGGTCAGTGGAGGAGAAGAACAGCAGTGACATCAGTGGAGGAGAGGAACTGCAGTGACATCAGTGGAGGAGAGGAGCTGCAGTGATGGTAAGTGGAGGAGAGGAGCAGCAGTGATGGTAAGTGGAGGAGAAGAACAGCAGTGACATCAGTGGAGGAGAAGAACAGCAGTGACATCAGTGGAGGAGAGGAACAGCAGTGATATCAGTGGAGGAGAGGAACAGCAGTGATATCAGTGGAGGAGAGGAGCAGCAGTGATGGTCAGTGGAGGAGAGGAACTGCAGTGACATCAGTGGAGGAGAGGAGCAGCAGTGATGGTCAGTGGAGGAGAGGAACAACAGAGATGGTCAGTGGAGGAGAGGAACAGTAGTGATGGTCAGTGGAGGAGAGGAACAGCAGTGATGGTGAGTGGAGGAGAGGAGCAGCAGTGACGGTCAGTGGAGGAGAAGAACAGCAGTGACATCAGTGAAGGAGAAGAACAGCAGTGACATCAGTGGAGGAGAGGAACAGCAGTGATATCAGTGGAGGAGAGGAGCAGCAGTGATGGTAAGTGGAGGAGAGGAACAGCAGTGATGGTGAGTGGAGGAGAGGAGCAGCAGTGACGGTCAGTGGAGGAGAAGAACAGCAGTGACATCAGTGGAGGAGAGGAACAGCAGTGATATCAGTGGAGGAGAGGAGCACCAGTGATGGTAAGTGGAGGAGAGGAACAGCAGTGATGGTGAGTGGAGGAGAGGAACAGCAGTGATGGTGAGTGGAGGAGAGGAGCAGCAGTGACGGTCAGTGGAGGAGAGGAACAGCAGTGACGGTCAGTGGAGGAGAGGAAGTGTGGATAGCCAATCATAGCACAACTTACAGTCCTGACAGTGAGGCCAAGCGTCTGTACTGAAGATATCAGACTCTCTGTCTTCACGGGGAAGCAACATCTGTGAATGAGCCTAGACCCCTACTGACCAGGTATTTAAGGCTGGTGGTCCATTCTCAGCCCAGCAGAGACACTGACGTGGTAGTGAATATCGTGGGCTTTCAGTATGAACCCTATGTTTAATTGAAATAATAAAAAATAGCCAATTAGAAATTAAGAGAACTGCCAAATACCAGCACCAACTAATACCTTCACATCACGCATGGATTTTTCCAGTTTCTAGGGCAGCCAGAGAGCAACTAGGGATAGAGATGATTCTGGGACAAAGAAGAAAGACAGAGGGAAATAGGAAGAGATAGGCCTGAGTCAGACAAACATTGTGGCTTGGCCTCGTTCTTTCTCTCTAAATAGCAAACCATGAACTTTAAACTTGAAGAGTTTTCCTGTCTGTAAATGACTGTCCTAAAACTCACCTGGAGAACCTTCTCTATCCTTGGATAGAACATCACCATGTCCTACATGCCAAGACAGTGAATAAGGCTTACTGGGGAAACAGATCTGAGAAAGAATTGATCAGTCGCAGCAGCTGACCTACAACATCATCTCCATCACATGATCTTTGGTCAGGCATTGCGCTTTGGCAGTGTGTTATCGTGGAGAGGCTAATGGAGGATAATGGAGGCACTCAGTAAGATAGAGCTACTGATTGTTTGAGGGTAACTGAGATGAAAGCACTGCAAATCCATTCGCTGCACTGAGTTAACAGCATTAAACTTGATGACTGGTTCTCCCAGCGTAGAGCATGGAGCAGCACTGCTGGTCACTAGCAGTATGTTGTGTTTTGGATGCTGATGTAAACCAGAAGCAGGGATTTGTGTTGGTCTTTTCTGTTCATGCTATTTTCCATGGCAACACTGGGTGAGCCATCCTTGGTTACTTTGTGTTAGAACTTCTGGTGCGACCACAGATACGTTGATACTAATTCCAAGCAAAATGACAACAAACATATAAAATGACTAACATAACATGTTCAGTTAGAGGGAGTCAGTAATTGGAAGAAGAGGAAAACTTGGCTTGAACAGAGTTACGAACACAGCACATAAAGATCAGAGTGTTGGGGGGCCGCCTTCCAAAGAAGAGGACCTGCGTCTATGACTGAAGCTCTAAATTTAAAACATCCACCCAAACCTCCGTATGTCTGCTCTTACCATTCTGTGGAGGAGAACCAGCACCAGAGCCTCCTTATCCAGAGAAATGTCTCGCTTATGAAGCTCCGAGGAAGCAGACGAGTCGGGTGCTGGTGAGTCTATCAGTTCAGTAACTGTTTTCTGATCAGTGTCCACCGCGCTAGGCTATCTGGACTGTAACTAACACCCACGCAGAGTGGCTCGGGCAGCTGGCTGGACTTGGGTTTAACCGGCTTTCAGAAATATAAACTCACCGTCTGTGTGTAGGAGGACACGCCCACCTTCCCACTGTGCAGGTACTGATACGCTTCACTACTTTTATAGTTTTTCATCACTGAACTGTCTACGAGAGTACAGAGTAATTAAACATGTAGCCATTAGCAACCTCAGACCACCTTCTCATATCACCCACCCACTGTGTTAATAACCTCAGACCACCTTCTCATATAATCCACCAACTGTGTTAATAACCTCGGACGAGATAGTGTTGTCCTATTCAAGCTTCTTACTGTCTCTCTGGTCTCCTCCCATGTAACTGTATTCATTTTGGTTAGTTGAGCGGACGTTCTAACACAAAGGTGGAAGAAACACATGCTTGAAAGTGGGTGTGGAGAAATACTGTGAATATGTAGATTTTCAGAGTGGCCTATAAAGAAGCATCAAAGACAATTATGTTTATGATACTATAGTATAGACCCTAATTAGACCCAACAGATCCGAATTTAATATAAAGCCACCTTTAGTCATAGTGTTAACGTTACTATCTTAAACATAACAATGGCCTGTAAGTGGTGGGCTTGTTTAATTGCTGTACGGATTAAACTAAGCAACGCCAGTGAGTCTGCAGACCATTCTGCTTGTCTCTGTGCTCCGAAATTAGTTTCAGCAAGCACGATAAGCTCTCAGCAGGGGGCCTGAGGGTCCTATCAGGCTGAAATCACTGAGGTGTTCAGAGAAGCTGTCCTCGATTTTTGAGCAAATTAAACAAAACACTGGTAGCAATCTTGTATTAAAGATTAAGGCACTATAAAAAAAAATACAAACGTTTATCTTGAGTTGTAGCCGACAACATGGAATATTTACTCATTTTCAATTTCATTCCTTCTTTTCTTCACACTCGTCACCTGTCCACTACTTGCAGCTTTGCAAGCCACCATTGTTTCCAAATCTTGCATTGGGAATACATTGGAATACGAAGGATGCCGCTTTGATTTTTTATAAAAAACACACTTACTTCCAAGCTGGGAGATCATATTCTTTTTAAATCTAGACCAACCAGCTGTAGGGCCCTCCTGGGCTCTAATCCAAATTTTTATTTTCAGCCTTTTTTGCTAATTACCCTTGTTTCTTGTATCTTGTGTCATTATGATGCCTTATTTGTAATAAGCTGGGTCACATATGAGCACAATATATAATGAAGCTAATGCTCTTTCTGTGTAAGCACCTGTGCTTGGAGCAGTAAAACATAATGCGGGGCATGTTGATAGTCATATTTTGACAGACAGAAATATATTCAGGGCTTGATTTGTGCGTGAATGATGACAGCAGATTTAATGATACTGGCTTAAATAATGTTGCATGTGCTGTTAATCTTAACCCTAAAACATAATAACTGAAGAGTACACTTCAGTACACTTATTTACATTAAAAAAGATGATCTAATTGTGATTAATTTTGATAACCCCCCTTAATTAATTTATCATTACACGGATAAAACAACTTTAAATTAAAGCTGACTAAAGTATCTAGACACAGGCTGTGACTATAATACTCAGAAGTGGAGTATAATACTAATAAGTGAGAATACTATTATGATTAGGAAACTAGAATATAAGCCAATCAGAAATAAGCAAGGACATATCTTCACACTGCACAGCAAATTTTTGTGATTGGTTCAGAGATAATAGTCATTGGTTGCATTGCAATTGGCGGGGCAAAGACAAAATCAGGGTGTGGGGGTGCAGAGATTGAGCACTGTGTCCTCCTCCTGGGTCTGGATCTCCTCACAGCTCACAGCCTCAAGTTCAGTGCTATTAGGGGGTGGCGACATCAGCAACAGCATCCTGTCAGTGCACCACCAGCACCTTAAGCGCTTTCCCCTCCAGTGTTAGACAAAGCTGCGTCTCTGTGGCACCATCCAGCCTTGATGCTCCTCACCATTGAAGCAGTTTCCTCTTACTGACCTCCTCAGCCAACTGCCTCGCTCTTGGCTAACTTGAGCTGTCAGCGGCCTTTAAGTTTGATGATGCGCCGCTCAACTTCTTGCAGCTTGGTATCCGTCCCCCACTTCTGACACCAGTGTAGCGCTGCCATAGAAGAAGTAGCAATGCTCTTTTACCGAACAGACAGCAAGTTTTACAAAGACCACAGATGCTCAGCCTAGTGTCACTTTGGCACACCATACAAGAAAGGGTCAATGCGGAAGGACACAACATACACTTCTTACCACTAGCCCACCCTTCTTGGACAAACAAAGTAACTCAAACAACAACAAACACAATCTCATTTTGAACCGGGATCCCGAAACCCACTCTGGATGGCCATTCCCTAATCTCCTCAGGGCAGCGCAGCCAGTGGTCGATGCCGCAGTGCTAAAACTCTTTAACAAACTTTTAATCCGCTGACCCTCTGAGGAAAATGATACCTATGATACATTTTTGTTTACCACTAGACGTAATACACGATTTTCAAACATGCTATTCATTTTCCCCATAGGGAATAACTTTTTGAATCTGGACTTTCTATTACGAACATAAAGCTGACTACAGAACTATGACAATGCTTAGAAGTCAATCTAATTATTTTGGTCTAAAATTAAGTGCTAAAGCAGTGCAGTCCATGTGCTCAACCAACAGAGCAAAAGAATATAAATGTAAAAAGTTTTTTACACATTTGGGGCCAGTTAGCACAGTAAAACACTTTTAAAACATTAGGAGTGGTCCAGTGTTGCTATGCACAGCCTAAAAAGCTAATCTTTCATACTAACTTCAAAATCATTGCTCTTGGGAATCGACTCTCTGGCCGCTTCGATTCGTTTGAGTCGAAAGAGTGAATCATTCACCGGAATCCACTTACATCATCTCTGTTCACAGGAATCGGTTCGCTAAACGACTCACTTGAGAATCAAAACATCGTTGGAGTTGGATTAAAAAGTGACTCGTTCATGAATCGTTTATCGCTAATGGTGAGGAGGGTCCGGGAGCACTTCACACAGGAGACCCAACATGGCAGAACCGTCTGGAGACAAACCCGCTCACAGAGGCATCGTGGTAAATGAATCAACATCCTTCTAACTTTCTAAATCTTTTTCTCCTAAACTTATTGGGCACAACATTCTTTAACAAGTTGTGACTTCTGCAAGTTGTTTGCGGTTCAGCTTTGTTGCTAAGTGATATGCAAATGAGCAACCGAAAAATGTAGTTTTTATGTCGATTTAATGTTTTAATATTTTATGTTATGGTTTAAGTACGAAGTTGCTGGTGTTGGTAAAGATACTTAAATATGGTCTGGGTACAATTAAGTTTGCATTTAAGGAGTGAGTTTAAAGACGTGAAGAGTCAATCAGACCAAAACGTCAAAATAAAAGTCCTTACTGTGCGATTTGTGGTACTATTTGTTTATCTATATCCTATTTATCTGATAAATATTATTTTTCGCTAAACTATTAGTGAAATATTCATGTACCATATTTTTAAATTAGCTGGATTTAGCATATTGGGAAAAATAAAAGCACATATAATATTTTGTAACATTTTTAAATATTTAAAAATGTATTTTTTTGGACAAAATCTAACAAAATTAATAATTTGACTGGTGGTGTTCACAGGGTTTAAGAAGCGTTATTAAGATTTATTGATTATCAGATTAAAAAAGTTAATCAATGCTTTCAATTGTTTACAGTGCCAGTGTTGGGAACCAGGGTCACCATGTCTGTTACATGTATATAGAACCACCAGTGGACCTACATGTTGTTAAATATGTAATGTCAATGATGGTAAATAGTGATAAATCTAAAAACACAAGTTTTCTCTGATGCCTATTGTGCCTTACAACAGTCTGCATGTACTCCTCTGCTATGAATGGCTGCAAATAAATGAATTTAAATACATTTTAAGGTCACATTTTTGGTCACAAAATTCTCATAAAACCTTGTGTCGGACATCAGGCAGCATATGACCATTTTGTGTAATAACTTTCTGTGACAGAGCATTTAGAGGTGGACATCTGATTCCTATCACTACTTAATAAAAAAAACCCAGTCTTTTTATTGCTCAGCCTTTACCTGTTACATGTTTAAGGGTCAAAATAATCCATAGATCTAACCATAACTAAAGTGATTAAATAGTGACACGCTTATGTTTCAGCACTGATTATGTGAAACGGATTTGGCCTATCTTTTGGTGTTATGAATTGACATGCTCTCTGAAGATGCTCATTCTCAGGGTGCTTAATGTCTGTGTAAGCTATTTTGCTAAGGAACCAACCCTGAACAATTCATAAACTTGATTGAGAGCCATTACACAAGCTACTAAACTCATTATTCTGATGTGCCTTTGTTGACAGATCCCTGATAATTGGCCAGGCTACCGTCTGGACCTTTTCACCTTTCCAGAGCATTACTCTGAAGATCTGGAGTGTGTCTATATTCCCCACGGCGTCATCATGGACAGGTAACATTAGCTCAGTGGTTCTCAATCGTGGTGCTGGAGACGCCATGCCTTGCCTAACTCCATGTTTTCCTGCTGTGGCACGACCTAATCAAGTGTATGGAACAGCCCTATTATCCATTAGAATGAAAGAGGCCACAGTATATAGCCCTGTGGAACCCCACACTTAGGTTAATGTACAGTTATGTTCTTGTGCTGTGTTATTATGGCAGGACGGAGAGGCTGGCCAGGAACATCATGGATGACCTGGGAGACCATGACATCGTGGTTCTGTGTGTACTGAAGGGAGGTTATCAGTTCTGCGCTGACCTTGTAGAGCGCATCAAAATCCTGAGCTGCAACTCCAGCAAGTCTCTTCTCATGAGGGTGGACTTCATACGCCTGAAGAGCTACTTGGTAATGAGACCTGTCCAACTTTTAATAAACGTAATAAATCAGAACGTTTGGGGACAGTATGGTTTCCGGGAGGTATTTAATATAAAAGCATATGGCAAACAATAACCCTAAACCTTAACCCTAACCCCAAAATTTAACCGTAACCCTTAGTGCATAACCCTAACCCCTAACCCTTAACCCCAGAACTTAACTCTACCTTAAAAATTTAACCGTAACCCTTAACCCCAGAACTTAACCCTAAAGCATAACCCTTAACCCTAGCCCCAAACCCTTAACCATAGACCTTAACCCTAGGCCCTAACCCTAGACCCTGTCCCTAGGCCTTAACCCTAAGCCCACCCTCACCCTCACAATTCTTTAGATTGAAGGTAGATTGAAAGATTTTTCATATCGAAATTGCAATTTAAAAGTTTTAATAGAAAAAGCTTTGATTTGTATTTGTAGCTTATGTTATTAACTGTGTTGTATTAAGTTTAAAATACAGCCCATTATTGAGGACTGGATAAAGTGACTGTGCATGAATTGAGCTGATCAGAACCAGTTAGACTAGATATGTGCTATGTTTGATACTATAATTGAATTATAATGCTATATAATTGAAGTATATAGAAACATATATTTAACCTGTAAGTACAGGTAGCCAATGAAAGGGTGAGTAATGTCGCAACCCCATGTAAAGAAAACCCCACACTTCAGTTTAGGGTAAAGAGGTGATAATAACAAAAAAAAGAAAAAAAATGCCAGAAAGAAGTCAGACTAATGCGAAATAGTTGCATTTATCCCTATAAATATGTTTATTTTCTTTAATCTTAAGAAGAATTATATGTCATAAAAATTACATGGACATACTTTAGTCACAAACTATTGCCACTCAAGGACGATCACGGTGGGCCAAGGCCAAAACAACAATCGGAAAGTGCCAAGGGCAGCCACAGCAGTGTCGTGCCAATGGACCAATCAGATGGCACAATCAAACAGACATCCCGCGTTGAGCCAACTTCTCATACTGGAACGCCAGACTGGAAGAAAGAAAAGTCAAACACAGACTGGGCGCAAGGGGAAATACTAAACCAGTCACAAGATGAGTGAACACACTAAAGCTCTCTGCAAGTGACCACCGTCACAGCCTCTTTAACTCTCTGTCATGCTCTGATCTCATGTCAAGCCTGTTTTGGAAAGAAGCTTGTGTCTGTAAAGTCAGATCACGTTTGTTAACGAGACCAAGAATTGTTTTATTGCTGTAAAAGCAGCTTAAAGCAGATCTGGCCATCATAATGTCCACTGCAGCACATTTATCAGCCAGCAGAGGGCAGTAGAGCACTGATGATCATGTTGAGTGACTGTGGGACTGTGGTTTTAATTCTTTCTTTTCTTTCTTTTCGCTTTTTTTCTTAGAACAAAGACGGAAAACGTGAGATACAGTGAATAAGCACATATACAAGAGATATTTTTGAGATCAGATATAAGAAAAACATTTTAATTTCCTAACCATGAAGAAAAGCAATGAAAACATTCTTTTGTATTTTTTTTTTATTTGTTTGGAATAGTAATATTTCCAATAATTCTCATAACATTAGCTTTAGCATGGATACTATTACCATAAAGAAAACAACAGGCCAATTGGGAATGCATTATTATTATTATTATTATTATTATTATTATTATTATTATCTATCCACATGTGTGGAGGAATTTACTTTCTTCCCTTGTGGATGAGAACAGAACAGTAAAGGTGTATCTATAGATAGAAGTGAAGCCGATTGGTAGAGATGTACAGTCAGGTTGAGTTCAGTTCAGCTTCTTCATTAAGATGTAGTGACTCATAATGTGCTCTACCAGAAGGTTGAGAAGAATGTTAAAGGGTTAACAGCCATCTGGTAGACCACCAAAACAGTCCTCATCAGATAAACAGCACTTAAAGCTTTCATCTTTAAGGAAGAAAAAAGTTAGAAGAAAATATCAACATCCACAACAGGCTGTCCAGGCGGTCTAATTGTCAGGTTAACCCTACACCATACCAACCACAATAGTTCTGAAAGGATGTGTATCTGTTCAAGAAACTCAGATACCGACACATCAAACAAAAAGCTGCTGGTGTTCTCAGAACAATGAACTGAACACCCAGAGTCTAGAACCTTCAACTTCATAAACAACCTCATTAAACACTAATATACACTAGAATAGTAGATATTACTTAATAATCAACCTCATTAAACACTCATATACACTAGCATAGTAGATATTACTTAATAATCAACCTCATTAAACACTCATATACACTCGAATAGGAGATATTAGTTAATAAACAACCTCATTAAACACTCATATACACTAGAATAGGAGATATTACTTAATAATCAACCTCATTAAACACTCATATACACTCGAATAGGAGATATTAGTTAATAAACAACCTCATTAAACACCCATATACACTAGAATAGGAGATATTAGTTAATAAACAACCTCATTTAACACTCATATACACTAGAATAGGAGATATTAGTTAATAAACAACCTCATTTAACACTCATATACACTAGAATAGGAGATATTAGTATATTAACAACCTCAATACACACTCATATACACTAGAATAGGAGATATTAGTTAATAAACAACCTCAATAAACATTCATATACACTAGAATAGAAAATATTAGTTAATAAACAACCTCATTAAACACTCATATACACTAGAATAGTAGATATTACTTAATAAACAACCTCAATAAACACTCATATACACTTGAATAGTAGATATTACTTAATATCACTGAGATTAAGCACTGTAGTTAAGCTTCTAACTGAAAGCAAGTCATTTTAAAGGAGTTTAAAGTTTATCATATATCTTTTGTGTTTTTTATGTTAAATATGTTTTCAGATTTTTTCTAATGCTGAAAAATATATAAGCTGTACTTGTTTTGTTTTGACTGGATAAATAAATAAATAAATAAATAAATAAATAAGGTTGTATGTTCCTCCACCCAGAACGACCAGTCGACGCAAGACCTGCAAATAATCGGGGCCGAGAGTCTGTCTGTGCTGAGCGGGAAGGTATGAATGTGCTTTTGTAATAATCTCACATCTTTAATTATCATCAAGTAGTTGTTATCTGAGATTTGCTCCAAGTTACAAACTTGGTTACTGCTAAGAATAATGATACCAGAAGACAAGAAATCATATGTTACCTACAGGCTGGTAAACATTCTTTACCCTTTAGGTTTGTTACTGTTATTTTCTATGTATGTGTAATTGATATGTTATTCCTTACATGAATACATAATAAGTTACATTGAATTAACATCCTGTGTTGACAGAACAGTGCATTTATTTATTTATTTAGTGAATTGCTCTCTGATGTTCTAAATAGAAGCTGTGTGACTATGTTTGAGGTAAAAAGTGATCAGATGTGTATTTTTCCACACTTTGATTTGGTCCTAGAATGAAGCTGTTTTCCCTTTTTTAATGAGCTCATGAATTATTTATTGAGCTCTGCTCTGATTGGCTGTATTACATTGAGACACAGCGATGACCACACAGAAGCAACATATACAATCAGACAAAGAGAGGACAAAAAAATAAAGGCTCTGTAGTTGTTTCTCATTGTGAAAGCTTCAGTTCCAGCAAACAGTAATACAGCATGGCTGCTAATAAAGGTGGAGCTGCTCGTCTCTCCAGTGTCTTCAGTGTTAAACGCTGAGCTGAAGCTGTTCAGGAACAGTCAAAATAAATCAACAACTTGGAATTCAAGATGTCCAGGATGTTGGTAAAGACGTGGAGGCTTCAGAATTTTAGAAACCCCAATAGACTATTCTCCTTATGCTGCATTATTTGGTGTCTTGGCATTAGACTCTCACTTAAGATTCTCACCCCCTACTTATTCTCAATGGATCAAAGAGGTTACGCAAGATCTCAATCTTGAGAAGATAAGATACTCTCTTCAAGGGTCTGTACAGAGATGTTATACAATCTGGCAGCCCTTGTAAATTTTCCTGAAAAGATGGAGGCTGAGGATTTGACCCTATAATAGGTATTTATTTAACTTTAGTTTTTAAAACCATACAATGGGCAAGGTTTTGTTACAGGTGTGATGGCTGGTGTGGGAGTTGGAGGAATTGGGGTGAATGTCTGGGGTGTTTAAGGTGAAACAGAACATTTGATTAAGAAGCTGGTAAATAAGAAACCAAGCTGAGCCTCGTTTAAAGATGAACACCGGTCGTGAAGCTCTGACAGTTCAGTGGCTTGTTATGTCAGTATGTACTAATTATGTACATACGCTCTTACAGTCTGTGTCACCTTAAGGTTTAAATTTATATCAGAACTACAAGCAAACGTCTGTGAGCCAACTGTAAATTGGCTTGGCCAGCCGGTTGCTATAGAATCCCAGGTGGTTGCTAAGGTATTGCTAGGCTATTACTATAGTATCCCAGGTGGTTGCTAAGATCTAGCTAAGCTAGACTGAATTTTATGTCAGATCCTGCCAAAATGTGTTTGAACAAAAAAAAAAAAACTATAGGAATCCTGCAATAAAAACGAGACTGAAATCGTTTACCACGTTTATTAAAGATTTAATGTAAAAAAATGAAATTTAGAAAATATTCAGTCAACAGCTTCTGGTATTTCCTGCCGTAACTGTGACTTTACTTGGCATCTGACACAGAGAGAGAGAGAGAGAGAGAGAGAGAGAGAGAGAGAGGGAGAGAGAGAGAAGAAGGAAAGGAGAGTAAGGGTGATGGACAGAGGAAACGGGAGAGGTAGGGAGAAACGGAAGGAGAGAGAGGGAGAAGTAGAGGGATATGGACAGAGAGAGGAAGAGAGAGAAAGACACAGGGAGAGAGAGGAAGAGAGGGGAGAGAGGGAAAGGGTAAGAGAGAGAGACAGGAAAGCAGGAGAGGTAGGGAGAGACAGTGGAAAAGAGAGGGAGAGAGAGTGAAAGAGGAAACGTGAGAGAGGGAGACAGACAGAGGGAGTGGAAGAGAGAGAGAGACAGACGGAGGGAGCGGAAGAGGTGAGGATAGATAGGAAGGGAAAGGGAGGGGAGTGAGAGAGAGAGAAAGGGTGAGAAAGAGAGAGAGAGAGACAGACGGAGGGAGTGGAAGAGGTAGGGGGAGAGAGAGGAAGAGAGAGAGGGAGACAGACGGAGGGAGCGGGAGAGGTGAGGAGAGACAGGAAGGGAGAGGGAGGGGAGTGAGAGAGAGAAAGGGTGAGAAAGAGAGACAGACAGAGGGAGCAGGAGAGGTTGGGAGAGATGGTGGAAAAGAGAGGGAGAGTGAGAAAGAAAGGGGAAGGGTGAGAGAGGGAGACAGACAGACAGAGGGAGCGGGAGAGGTTGGTGGAGAGAGAGGAAGAGAGAGAGAGAGAGAGAGAGACAGACGGAGGAAGCGGAAGAGGTGAGGATAGATAGGAAGGGAAAGGGAGGGGAATGAGAGAGAGAGAAAGGGTGAGAAAGAGAGAGAGAGACAGACAGAAGGAGCAGGAGAGGTAGGGAGAGATGGTGGAAAAGAGAGGGAGAGTGAGAGAGAAAGAGGAAGGGTGAGAGAGGGAGACAGACAGACAGAGGGAGCGGGAGAGGTTGGTGGAGAGAGAGGAAGAGAGAGAGAGAGAGAGACAGACGGAGGAAGCAGAAGAGGTGAGGATAGATAGGAAGGGAAAGGGAGGGGAATGAGAGAGAGAGAGAAAGAGAGAGGGACAGACAGAGGGAGCAGGAGAGGTTGGTGGAGAGAGAGGAAGAGAGAGAGAGAGAGAGAGAGACAGACGGAGGAAGCAGAAGAGGTGAGGATAGATAGGAAGGGAAAGGGAGGGGAATGAGAGAGAGAGAGAAAGAGTGAGAAAGAGAGAGGGACAGACAGAGGGAGCAGGAGAGGTTGGGAGAGATGGTGGAAAAGAGAGGGAGAGTGAGACAGACAGAGGGAGCGGCAGAGGCAGGGAGAGAGAAAGAGATGGATGGAGGGAGAGGAAGGAAGGGTGGGTCTTATCTACAGGTGGGTAGACCAGCACCTCCTGAGTCATGGCCTGGTCACAGAGGTTGAAGGTCCGAGAGGGCGTTTGGTGAGATTTCTGGTTATGAGAACTGAAGCAGGACTGTCTGTAAGTCTGACTCACCAGAGCAGCTCCTGCTTATCAGTGTGTGAGTGTTTCTCTACAGGACCAGTCAACAGTTAGAGCCCATATCCATATCCTCCCAGCCTTTAACCCTTACAATGAAACTGGCTGGTACCGTGCCTTTAAGACTGAAACATGTAAAAGAGCTCTCTTCCGATTGGCTGTCTTGTATTAGACCTCATTCAAAGAGCAGTGTGGACTACTTATAACTTCAAGGCGAGGGGCGGGGCTAAGCTGATTAAGTGTATGTTTGAGTATGTTGGGTTTTAAAGGGTCCTCTGATTGACATCCGGAATAACCAATTACTTCAGTGATCACAGACTTTAGTGTAAGTAGGAGGAGCCAAATGTCTATAATGTGTGTAAGCATATATATATCCTCCTCAGACCCAGAAAAATTAAAAGTTTGAGAATTTCAGTAATTTTAATATAAAATAATTCTACTAGATGGAAAAAAAACGTCAGTGTTTTGTTGTTGTTGTTTTTTTTGGTTTTTTTTTTCCAAAAATTTAAATAATTTTTTATGGAATGTCCTTTGTAGTGGACAACAGGACATTGTTGATGTCTTGTTTTCTGTTCTGCATGAGTCCAAAAGGCCTTCTACAACATCAGCACCAACTCAACCCTAGAAAATAATGTAAATGAAAACTCAGTAAACAAACATTGTTTACCTTTTTTTATACCATTAGTAATTTTTTTATACCATAAGTAATATTTCAAATGCACTGTATATGAACACAAACAGAAACAAATAATAACCCATTCCAAAAGTTACCATTACTTTGATTAAAATAAAAAAAAAATCCAGGTTTACTAGCTGAACCTGTGTTAATCACTTCAAACCTGGAGCCAAAGTTTTACAATTTCTAGAGGTTCTCTTACGGTCCATTTCATTTTAATGTTCTATTTTTAAATGTACAATTATGTAACATTTTCTAATAAATTAAAAATAAATTAAATTAGTAATTAATTATGTTACCTGTGACACCATTAATTTAATATAAAACCAGATTTAGTAAGTCCCAATGTCCATTACTAAGGACATCAAAAAAAAGTATGCTATTAGGTAGATAAACATTTGTCAATATATCAATATAAATTGTTTTGAGACCTAGCTCCAACAGTTTTATACCTAAAACATATCAATTGTAGGCTTTAGAAACAAAATAAATATCTTTTGGATATTTGATACATTGGTAAAGGGTCAGAATGTACAGTTCATGTCCATACAGGAGGTCACTGGGCCCCCAACACTAAACTTAAAAAGGGGAATTCTATTGATTCTATTGATTAAAATGTAAACAAAGTCATGCCGAGTGGTACCAGACTTGCTGACTGGTTCTACGTTTATATTGTTATATAAGAACCTACATTAATAACAGCAGTGCTGTCCAACACTCAGTAAATATCAGAACTAACACCAGCGACTAGCACAGTTTTTTTAATGCTAGTTAACCCACCATATAAAAACCCAGTGTTTACTGCATAGTAAATACAATGGCTATTTCTATTTGTACACTGAAGACATTGGGACCCCTGGTTCCCATCACCACCACTGTAAAGAAAGTTGATACTGAGTTTCTATAAGGAACCATTTCACATCAGTCCACTCTGAATGACTCTTAATTCATTTCAGTGATTGAATTTATGTAGACAATGTGGAAAATCTTTACATTCAGGAAAATCTGTGGAATAAACAATAGAGTCACAGAATCAACCACACTGATGTGATAAAAGTGGGAAAAAGTTTTATAATTTTAAAGTTTCAGTGGAAAAATGTAGGTATCGTTCTAGAACGCAAGGCCATACGGGAAAAGCTTCAAGCGTAACCGAACCGAAGAGTGCAGCCAGGTGTGTTCTCATGAATAGGGATGAAGATGAGGGGCATTAGACTGTGGATGGTTTACCGTAGCTAAGTCTCTTTTAATAGGATGGAGAGTTTTACTGGCTCAGATCAATTTCTCTATGGAGATTACTGAGTGTGCTTACTCGCCTGTGAGTGCCTCGTCATTAATACAGAATTCATGTTTTATTATTATATGTATTATACTCATACTAACGTAGAGGCTAATCAATAACAAACTGGCTGAAGAGCATTTCTTATATATCCACAGCAAAAACAATCTTCAAAGTACGTCATCAGAAAGAGGTTTTCTTAGATTTCTTAGGACCGTCATCATTTCTAACATTCCTGCCTCAACAGTAGCTTTTCACCTCCACTCCTATTTATCACAGCACTTTATTTCTTCCCTGACTCATATCTCCGACTCACTTTATTCTCCGACTCACTTTATTCTCTCTCACTCACTTTATTCTCCGACTCACTTTATTCTCCGACTCACTTTATTCTCTCTCACTCACTTTATTCTCTCTGACTCACTTTATTCTCCGACTCACTTTATTCTCCGACTCACTTTATTCTCCGACTCACTTTATTCTCTCTCACTCACTTTATTCTCTCTCACTCACTTTATTCTCCGACTCACTTTATTCTCTCTCACTCACTTTATTCTCTCTCACTCACTTTATTCTCTCTGACTCACTTTATTCTCCGACTCACTTTATTCTCTCTCACTCACTTTATTCTCTCTCACTCACTTTATTCTCCGACTCACTTTATTCTCCGACTCACTTTATTCTCCGACTCACTTTATTCTCTCTCACTCACTTTATTCTCTCTCACTCACTTTATTCTCCGACTCACTTTATTCTCCGACTCACTTTATTCTCCGACTCACTTTATTCTCCGACTCACTTTATTCTCCGACTCACTTTATTCTCCAACTCGCTTTATTCTCCGACTCGCTTTATTCTCCGACTCACTTTATTCTCCGACTCACTTTATTCTCTGACTTGCTTTATTCTCCGACTCACTTTATTCTCTCTCACTCACTTTATTCTCCGACTTGCTTTATTCTCCGACTTGCTTTATGCTCCGACTCACTTTATTCTCCGACTCACTTTATTCTCCGACTCACTTTATTCTCCGACTCACTTTATTCTCCGACTTGCTTTATTCTCCGACTCGCTTTATTCTCCGACTTGCTTTATTCTCCGACTCGCTTTATTCTCTCTCACTCACTTTATTCTCCGACTCACTTTATTCTCCGACTCACTTTATTCTCTCTCACTCACTTTATTCTCCGACTCGCTTTATTCTCCGACTCACTTTATTCTCCGACTCACTTTATTCTCCGACTCACTTTATTCTCTCTGACTCACTTTATTCTCCGACTTGCTTTATTCTCCGACTCACTTTATTCTCTCTCACTCACTTTATTCTCCGACTCACTTTATTCTCCGACTCACTTTATTCTCTGACTTGCTTTATTCTCCGACTCACTTTATTCTCCGACTCACTTTGTTCTCCGACTTGCTTTATTCTCCGACTCACTTTATTCTCCGACTCACTTTATTCTCTCTCACTCACTTTATTCTCCGACTCACTTTATTCTCCGACTCGCTTTATTCTCCGACTCACTTTATTCTCCGACTTGCTTTATTCTCTGACTTGCTTTATTCTCCGACTCACTTTATTCTCTCTCACTCACTTTATTCTCCGACTCACTTTATTCTCCGACTCACTTTATTCTCCGACTCACTTTATTCTCTCTCACTCACTTTATTCTCCGACTCACTTTATTCTCCGACTTGCTTTATTCTCCGACTCACTTTATTCTCTCTCACTCACTTTATTCTCCGACTCACTTTATTCTCCGACTTGCTTTATTCTCCGACTCACTTTATTCTCCGACTTGCTTTATTCTCCGACTTGCTTTATTCTCCGACTCACTTTATTCTCTGACTTGCTTTATTCTCCGACTCACTTTATTCTCCGACTCACTTTATTCTCCGACTTGCTTTATTCTCCGACTCGCTTTATTCTCCGACTCACTTTATTCTCCGACTCACTTTATTCTCCGACTCACTTTATTCTCTCTCACTCACTTTATTCTCTCTCACTCACTTTATTCTCCGACTCACTTTATTCTCCGACTTGCTTTATTCTCCGACTCACTTTATTCTCCGACTTGCTTTATTCTCCGACTTGCTTTATTCTCCGACTCACTTTATTCTCTGACTTGCTTTATTCTCCGACTCACTTTATTCTCCGACTCACTTTATTCTCCGACTTGCTTTATTCTCCGACTCGCTTTATTCTCCGACTCACTTTATTCTCCGACTCACTTTATTCTCCGACTCACTTTATTCTCTCTCACTCACTTTATTCTCCGACTCACTTTATTCTCCGACTTGCTTTATTCTCCGACTCGCTTTATTCTCCGACTCACTTTATTCTCCGACTCACTTTATTCTCCGACTCACTTTATTCTCTCTGACTCACTTTATTCTCCGACTTGCTTTATTCTCCGACTCACTTTATTCTCTCTCACTCACTTTATTCTCCGACTCACTTTATTCTCCGACTCACTTTATTCTCTGACTTGCTTTATTCTCCGACTCACTTTATTCTCCGACTCACTTTATTCTCCGACTTGCTTTATTCTCCGACTCACTTTATTCTCCGACTCACTTTATTCTCTCTCACTCACTTTATTCTCCGACTCACTTTATTCTCCGACTCGAAACTCCGACTCACTTTATTCTCCGACTTGCTTTATTCTCCGACTTGCTTTATTCTCCGACTCACTTTATTCTCTCTCACTCACTTTATTCTCCGACTCACTTTATTCTCCGACTCACTTTATTCTCCGACTCACTTTATTCTCTCTCACTCACTTTATTCTCCGACTCACTTTATTCTCCGACTTGCTTTATTCTCCGACTCACTTTATTCTCTCTCACTCACTTTATTCTCCGACTCACTTTATTCTCCGACTTGCTTTATTCTCCGACTCACTTTATTCTCTCTCACTCACTTTATTCTCCGACTCACTTTATTCTCCGACTCACTTTATTCTCTCTCACTCACTTTATTCTCCGACTCACTTTATTCTCCGACTCACTTTATTCTCCGACTCACTTTATTCTCTCTCACTCACTTTATTCTCCGACTCACTTTATTCTCCGACTTGCTTTATTCTCCGACTCACTTTATTCTCTGACTTGCTTTATTCTCCGACTCACTTTATTCTCCGACTCACTTTATTCTCCGACTTGCTTTATTCTCCGACTCGCTTTATTCTCCGACTCACTTTATTCTCCGACTCACTTTATTCTCCGACTCACTTTATTCTCTCTCACTCACTTTATTCTCCGACTCGCTTTATTCTCCGACTTGCTTTATTCTCCGACTCACTTTATTCTCCGACTCGCTTTATTCTCCGACTCACTTTATTCTCCGACTTGCTTTATTCTCCGACTCGCTTTATTCTCCGGCTTGCTTTATTCTCCGACTCGCTTTATTCTTTGTCTGGCTTTACTCTCTCTGACTCGCTTTACTCTCTCTGACTCGCTTTACTCTCTCTGACTTGCTTTATTCTCCGACTCGCTTTATTCTCTGACTTGCTTTATTCTCCGACTTGCTTTATACTCAGACTCGCTTTATTCTCTGACTTGCTTTATTCTCCGACTTGCTTTATACTCAGACTCGCTTTATTCTCTGACTTGCTTTATTCTCCGACTTGCTTTATACTCAGACTCGCTTTATTCTTCGTCTGGCTTTACTCTCTCTGACTCGCTTTATTCTCCGACTTGCTTTATTCTCCAACTTACTTTATTCTCCGACTCACTTTATTCTTCGTCTGGCTTTACTCTCTCTGACTCGCTTTATTCTCCGACTCGCTTTATTCTCCGACTTGCTTTATTCTCCGACTCGCTTTATTCTCCGACTTGCTTTATTCTCCGACTCACTTTATTCTTTGTCTGGCTTTACTCTCTCTGACTCGCTTTACTCTCTCTGACTTGCTTTATTCTCCGACTCGCTTTATTCTCCGACTCGCTTTATTCTCCGACTTGCTTTATTCTTCGTCTGGCTTTACTCTCTCTGACTCACTTTACTCTCTCTGACTCACTTTATTCTTCAATTCACTTTATTCTGTGACTCGCTTTATTCTTTAATTCACTTTATTCTTCAATTCACTTTATTCTTCAATTCACTTTATTCTTCAATTCACTTTATTCTCTCTGACTCACTTTATTCTTCAATTCACTTTATTCTTCAATTCACTTTATTCTTTCTGACTCACTTTATTCTTCAATTCACTTTATTCTTCAATTCACTTTATTCTTCAATTTACTTTATTCTTCAATTCACTTTATTCTTCAATTCACGTTATTCTCTCTGACTCACTTTATTCTTCAATTCACTTTATTCTTCATTTCACTTTATTCTCTCTGACTCACTTTATTCTTCAATTCACGTTATTCTCTCTGACTCACTTTATTCTTCAATTCACTTTATTCTCTCTGACTCACTTTATTCTTCAATTCACTTTATTCTCTCTTTCTCACTTTATTCTCTCTGACTCACTTTATTCTTCAATTCACTTTATTCTCTCTGACTCACTTTATTCTCTCTGACTCACTTTATTCTCTCTGACTCACTTTATTCTTCAATTCACTTTATTCTCTCTGACTCACTTTATTCTCTCTGACTCACTTTATTCTTCAATTCACTTTATTCTCTCTGACTCACTTTATTCTCTCTGACTCACTTTATTCTCTCTGACTCACTTTATTCTTCAATTCACTTTATTCTTCAATTCACTTTATTCTCTGACTCACTTTATTCTCTCTGACTCACTTTATTCTCTCTGACTCACTTTTTTCTTCAATTCACGTTATTCTCTCTGACTCACTTTATTCTTCAATTCACTTTATTCTCTCTGACTCACTTTATTCTCTCTGACTCACTTTATTCTTCAATTCACTTTATTCTTCAATTCACTTTATTCTTCAATTCACGTTATTCTCTCTGACTCACTTTATTCTTCAATTCACTTTATAAATTATTTACACGATGTAATCGACGGCTGCTGTGTTTAAATAATATAGAAACATAAAAATCACTGATTAGAATTGTGCCTGTGAGTGATGTGTTTACTAATATTTAATATATATAATATAATATATTTATTTTTCTCTTTTTCACATCGGCCCCTTGAAGAACGTCCTGATTGTAGAGGTACGTCCTTGTTTTGTTTTTTCTCATCTCGTTTATTAAAGGCCCAATGATGTTGTTTTTCTATGTTTCAGTGTCCACTCCAGCTCATCCCATTACAGGAGCTATTACAGAGTGTGTTCAGACCAAACCCAGTCTGTTTAGATCATTACTTCTGTCTCGTCTTTAAGAATGCTCGTTAGTGGGTTAATTAACGGGAGACCCAGTTCAGCTCAGCAGTTATTTAGGACGTACACAGTAGATGTAAACGTTGTCTGTGCTGTATGAGTTCTTATGTTTCTGAAAGTCTGTCCAGCCTGTCCAACACACACACACACACACTCACACACACGCACACTCTCACACACACACACACACACTCACACACACACACACACTCACAAACACACACACACATTCTCACAAACACACACATTCACACACTCACACACACACACTCACACACACTCTCTCACACACACACTCACTCACACAAACACACTCGCACTCACACACACTCACACACTCACACACACACACACACACTCACACACACACAAACACACACAAACACACACACTCTTACACACACACACTCACCCACCCACACACACACATATATACACACACACACACAAACACACACACTCACAAACACATACACACACTCACCCACACACACACTCACCCACACACACACACACTCTCACACACACACACACACACACACTCATTCACACACACACATTCACACACACACACATTCACACACACACACACTCACAAACACACACACTCACACACACACTCACACACACCCAACCCATATACAGCCATGAAAGAAGCAGTGAAGCGCATTAGGTCTGATGTTCTGGTTTTAGGTGTACAGTACAGCAGAAGCTTGAGTTTAATGATTTACATTAGAAGAAAGAGAGAGAAAATAAATGGATGTGTGTGTCAACAAAGCAATTTCTCTTAGTCTCTCTCTCTCTCTCTCTCTCTCACTCTCTCTCTGTTTATCTCTCTGTTGACCTCCTCTCTCTCTGTGTCTCTAACTCTCTTTATCATTCTCTTTGTCTCTGTCTCTTTCTGTGAACTCTAGGTTATATATATATCTATCTATGTATCTATCTATCCATCTATCTATCTATCTCTCTATCATTCCCTCTGTCTCTTTATCTCAACTCTAGATTCTATCTCTATCATTCTCTTTGTCTCTGCCTCTTTCTCTCAACTCTAGATTATATCCCTCTCTCTCTTTCTCTACCATTCTCTGTCTCTCTGCTTCTTTCTCTCAACTTTAGATTCTGTCTCTCTCTCTATCATTCTCTGTGTCTCTTTCTCTCAACTCTAGATTCTGTCTGTCTCTCTATCATTCTCTCTGTCTCACTGCTGTTTTCTCTCAACTTTAGATTCTATCTCTCTATCATTCCCTCTGTCTCTTTCTCTTAACTCTAGATTATATCTATCTCTGTATCATTCTCTCTGTGTCTCTGTCTCTTTCTCTCAACTCTAGATTCTATCACTCTCTATCATTGTCTATGTGTCTCTCTGTTTCTTTCTCTCAACTCTAGATTCTATCACTCTCTATCATTGTCTATGTGTCTCTCTGTCTCTTTCTCTCAACTCTAGATTCTATCACTCTCTATCATTGTCTATGTGTCTCTCTGTCTCTTTCTCTCAACTCTAGATTCTATCAATCTCTATCATTGTCTATGTGTCTCTCTGTCTCTTTCTCTCAACTCTAGATTCTGTCACTCTCTATCATTGTCTATGTGTCTCTCTGTCTCTTTCTCTCAACTCTAGATTCTATCTCTCTATCATTGTCTATGTGTCTCTCTGTCTCTTTCTCTCAACTCTAGATTCTGTCACTCTCTATCATTGTCTATGTGTCTCTCTGTCTCTTTCTCTCAACTCTAGATTCTATCTCTCTATCATTGTCTATGTGTCTCTCTGTCTCTTTCTCTCAACTAGATTATATCACTCTCTATCATTCTCTCTGTGTCTCACTGCCGTTTTCCCTCAACTTTAGATTCTATCTCTCTATCATTCCCTCTGTCTCTCTGTCTCTTTTTCTTAACTCTAGATTATATCTATCTCTGTATCATTCTCTCTGTCTCTTTCTCTCAACTCTAGATTTTATATATCTCTCTCTACCATTCTCTCTGTGTCTCTCTGTTTCTTTCTCTCAACTCTAGATTCTATCACTCTCTATTATTGTCTATGTGTCTCTCTGTCTCTTTCTCTCAACTCTAGATTTTATATATCTCTCTCTACCATTCTCTCTGTGTCTCTCTGTTTCTTTCTCTCAACTCTAGATTCTATCACTCTCTATCATTGTCTATGTGTCTCTCTGTCTCTTTCTCTCAACTCTAGATTCTATCACTCTCTATCATTGTCTATGTGTCTCTCTGTCTCTTTCTCTCAACTCTAGATTCTATCACTCTCTATCATTGTCTATGTGTCTCTCTGTCTCTTTCTCTCAACTAGATTATATCACTCTCTATCATTCTCTCTGTGTCTCACTGCCGTTTTCCCTCAACTTTAGATTCTATCTCTCAATCATTCCCTCTGTCTCTCTGTCTCTTTTTCTTAACTCTAGATTATATCTATCTCTGTATCATTCTCTCTGTCTCTTTCTCTCAACTCTAGATTTTATATATCTCTCTCTACCATTCTCTCTGTGTCTCTCTGTTTCTTTCTCTCAACTCTAGATTCTATCACTCTCTATTATTGTCTATGTGTCTCTCTGTCTCTTTCTCTCAACTCTAGATTTTATATATCTCTCTCTACCATTCTCTCTGTGTCTCTCTGTTTCTTTCTCTCAACTCTAGATTCTATCACTCTCTATCATTGTCTATGTGTCTCTCTGTCTCTTTCTCTCAACTCTAGATTCTATCACTCTCTATCATTGTCTATGTGTCTCTCTGTCTCTTTCTCTCAACTCTAGATTCTATCACTCTCTATCATTGTCTATGTGTCTCTCTGTCTCTTTCTCTCAACTCTAGATTCTATCACTCTCTATCATTGTCTATGTGTCTCTCTGTCTCTTTCTCTCAACTCTAGATTCTATCAATCTCTATCATTGTCTATGTGTCTCTCTGTCTCTTTCTCTCAACTCTAGATTCTATCACTCTCTATCATTGTCTATGTGTCTCTCTGTCTCTTTCTCTCAACTCTAGATTCTATCAATCTCTATCATTGTCTATGTGTCTCTCTGTCTCTTTCTCTCAACTCTAGATTCTATCACTCTCTATCATTGTCTATGTGTCTCTCTGTCTCTTTCTCTCAACTCTAGATTCTATCAATCTCTATCATTGTCTATGTGTCTCTCTGTCTCTTTCTCTCAACTCTAGATTCTATCACTCTCTATCATTGTCTATGTGTCTCTCTGTCTCTTTCTCTCAACTCTAGATTCTATCACTCTCTATCATTGTCTATGTGTCTCTCTGTCTCTTTCTCTCAACTCAATGCAGATGTGATATTTTCAAATATGCGTTGTTGGCATAACAAAATATGAGACCTATATTGCCAAACCTGGACAATCTCTCTCTCTCTCTCTCTCTCTCTCTCTCTCTCTCTCTCTCTCTCTCTCTCTTTCTCTCTCTCTCTCTCTCTCTCTCTTTCTCTCTCTCTCTCTCTCTCTCTCTCTCTCTCTCTCTCTAGGCTATAGTGGATACTGGTTTAACGATGAAGACTCTGCTGACGCACGTCCTATCCTTCAGGCCAAATATGATCAGAGTGGCAGGGTGTGTGTGTGTGTATGTGTGTGTGTGTGTGCTGTGCTCAGTAGATATAGCCATTTCAACACGTGAATTTAAACATTACAAACTATTTACTATAAAGGTAATTTTAGATATATAGATGTGTTATAATAATAATTTGTTGTAATAATATGCTGTAATTATTAAGTATATTAATTTCTATTCATTTTATTAGAATTAAGATCATGGCAGAATCTCTTACAAAGCTTTTCATGTAACTATTTTTTTACACAGTAACTATTATTAGACTTCAAAAAACCTACATATAATATAATAACTATTGTGTTAAAAGTATTGTGATCCTATATTTTTGCCATATCGCTCACTGTTACCATCAACATTAACAATCTGAATCACCCAGTAAATGACACTAGCTCGGTAACTGAACGTATAGACACTGCAGAACCTCATTCAAGCATTTACTCAACAGTGCTTCTTTATCCTGGTTACAGTTTGTTGGTGAAAAGGGTTCCGAATGGCTCGGGCTGTCTTCCAGACTGTGAGTAGCGATCACTGTGATAGAATAGTGTACAGTATTTTCTTTTAAGTGCTGATCTCTGGGTGCATCAAATAGCAAACCGTCACTGTCCAAGCAACTTTACAGGAGAGGCCAAAAACTGTCTTTACTTTTAATGTAAGTCTGTGTAACCAGATTTTTTTCTGAACTACTTTGAAGCATTTCTATTGGTCCATTTATCATGAAATTGGCACACAGTGTAAACGGCAGGTGTCGAGTTCAAATTATGGCAAAAAAAAAAAATGGACATACATGCTTTTCTTTGGGCAGCAAGGATATATTATGTAACTATTGTTATTATTTGCTTGTTTAATAGTTTCTTCTTTTTCTGTTGTTCTATTATACTGTTTTTGTTACTTTATCACTCCAGATGTTGGATTTGAGATCCCAAACCGGTTTGTGGTCGGCTACGCCTTGGATTACAATGAATATTTCAGAGATCTTAATGTAAGCAGCTTTCCCCCACACCACCACACTGACCATGCTAATGCTCTTATTGTAGTATTCTAATGTTCCTGTATACTTTAGTCATGGCTTCATGTCAAATAATTAGTTACAGTACAGTTATAATTTGGAAGTCTTTTCATATCGTACTATAAATTGTTCAGTAACTACTATGTGTTATTTGCAATCACTATAAAAAGTAATAACATTGTTGTGCAAAATGAATACCAGTATAACAGTAGAAATGATACTGTTTAGAGACGAGAGCAGAAGGTGACCAATCCAGCTCAGGTTACAAGATGTCTGGTAGATGAGATTTCAAATGTTTCACAGCAACCGAAGCTGCTACGTGAAAAATTCAAACATAAATGAGCGTGGTGAAGAACTACAGTTCACAAGTGATGCTTTCATATTCTGTGCTGTGTTTTAAACGACTGACCCTCCAAATTAGCACAACTAAACACACTTTAAATCAAAACCTAATTTATTTGTAATAGCGCTTTTAACAACTGATGTTGTCCCGAAGCAGCTTTACAGGAATTTAGTGATAAGAAAGTTTAACAGAGCATAAATAAGCATAAAAAGTAAATAAACACAGAGAAGAAAGTCATAAAAATCATAGAAACCCCCCCTGGTGAGCAAGCCATGGATGACAGTGCCAAGAAAAAACACCCTCAGATGAATTTTATTGAAGTAAATATATTATATTATTAATATTATTTGATGAAATGATGAAATTAAAAGTGGATTAGTATTCAAGCCCTGTGCTGTAGAAGCTCCAAGTGTACACAGATGAAAGATCTTCTCCTAACGAGAACACAGATGACTTACGATTGGCCTGCCATTGAAAAAAGTTCACTTTTCCTGGATCAAACACCCCCTAAATTCAGTCGCTGCTGGTCAGACTGTGAATATAGAGGACAGCAGTGTAGATGAAGACTACAGAAGTTTCTAAGGCCATCAGAGATAAACTTAAAAAGCAAGAGGCTACCAAGTGTTTGGATACCCCAGTGAGCACTGTCAAATCAATTGTGAGGAAATGGAAGCTGCATCGTACCACCCAGGCATAACTCGGTGTCAGAGCACTAAACTCTCAGCATCAGAGGAAGACGGGGTCTCTGCGATGAAAGCCTCAGAGAGAGCCCAAGTGGCTGTGGCTGAAACTTGGAGTAAAGGTCCATCAATCATTGAGAACAAGAGCTCTGCATACAGCTGGTCTGTATGGGAGGGAGGCTAGCCATTACTGAGGACACACCACATCAAAGCACGTCTGGACCCAACTGAAATATGAGACAAGGTTTTGTGGTCAGAGGAGACGGAAATGGAGGTTTTGTCCAAAATTTTAAAATGCTAAGTGTAAGGCATAGGAAACAGTGATCGGGTAAACAACAAAAAAGGTGAATGTTCAACAACAAACAATGGCAAAATCCAATCAAAGCATTATCCAACCAACCTGAGCACTCCCAAAAGCTGGTAGAAACCTCCCCTGACAGATATACAGCTGTCACTTCAGCAAAATTTGCTTTTACCAAATAGGCTGATGGTATTGAATCAATCAGCTAGTTTTTTTTTATATTTATTTTTGCTGATGTGCTGACAACTAATATTTCTAATAATATTTTTAACTAAAGGACCTAAGAACATACTCTCTTTTGGATATTAAGGACATACAGTCTGTATACAGTTTGTAACCCAGACAGATGTAATGACTTTAGGGGGATTGAATACTTTTGCAGTGCACTGCATATGTTCTGTTTTAGGCTTGGGTTTGTGTTCTTATGTTTTGTTTAGGTCCTACACATTTTCAAAATCTACAGTACTAATGCACCAGTAATAGCCATAGTAATAAAACTAGTAGTAGTGTCTGTATTACAGCAAGCTGAAGCGCCCCCCTTGACAACTGCTAACCACTTTGGAGGTGTGTTGCTTAAATACAAGCAATATTAGCAGCCATAATATAATGCACACATAGTTATTTAAATATTTGCTGCTTGGTTTCTAATAATACTGATAAAACTTAAAGTGAACGTTAAGGAAGACCAAGGGCAAGACGTACAAGTCCAAGAAATGCAAAGCAAAACCCCCACATCACTGCTAAGGACCTACAGGAACGTTTGGCCGCCACAGGAATAGTGATGCACTGGCCCACCCATTGTGCAGTTATTGCAGTGTCATCAGAAGTTAACATTGCCTGTGAGCTCAGCACAAAAGTCAACACTGCGATGAACCAGATGTTGATTCTGTAATCAAGTTCTGTGGTTTGATGAAACGATGATGATTTTCTGGCTATAATGGCTGTAGATATGTTTGGAGAGAAAAAGGAGCAGCGTTTGATGAAAAGAACATTGTGTCGAGTGTTGAGAATGGGGGCGGATCTGTTATGCTTTGGGGGTTTTGTGGCAACCCATGAAACTCCCTAATGCCCCACAGCCACTAAAGTAACAGACGACAAAGAAAGGTTGGATATTACATGAAAACAGTGATCCAAACCGTGTCAAACATAAGCTTTTATTTTTTTTTGAGGTTGTGTTATCTTTTTTTCCATTAGGTGTAACTGTATGCTCAAAGGTATCATTTCTGGAGATAAGATTACTACCCTTCATCTACCGCATGGAACCTAATGTGTGGTCCCGTGAAATGAGTGATCATGGCTATCTGTCTCTCTGGTTTCCCTCCCCCTCTCATTTCTGCAGCACATCTGCGTGATCAGCGAGCGCGGGAAGCAAAAGTACAAGGTTTGAAGTGGAACCTCATGTCTTCGCCGCAGGCTCAGGAACTTTGGAGGATCTCTACAGATCGTACACGGCGCGAGGAGAAGCTTAGATGTTCCGAATATGCAGAAAAGCCAGCTTCTATCTAAACACTGTAGCTGCTGTGCATGGTAGAATGAGGAACCAGAGCTCAGTGTGTTATGCGGTACAGTTGCTAACATCTTAAACTAGTTAGAGCATCCATCCACTGGCTGACATGGATAACATATTAAAATATAAGACTTCTTTCATTCTTTTATATACAAACCCAATTTAAAATGGTGCAGTGTGTGGAATGCCAATAAAACAGAAAGCAGTGATATATAAACCTAAATTTTACTGTATTGATACAAACACAGTATTAAAACATTATTATTAACTCCTTTTTGTAACTGTATGCTCGTTTTGTAATTAAGTGGGTGCAAAGAACTCTGGGACGGGGCAGGAATGTGGTGAAATGTCCAGAACATGTTCTAAACAGGTGAGGCAATCATGCTTGGGTGTAAAAGGAGCATCAATGAAAGGCGTATGCCTTTATGAGCAAGGATGGGTCAAGGCTTGCCGCTTGCTAACAAACACATCAGCAAATAGTTGACTTCTGTGGGACTCGGCTCATCTGATATGGACTGATGCACAGTGGAAACATGTATCGTACTCTGACGAGTCCACCTTTTACCTTGAGTAACACCTGTAAAAGCACTGTAAGTGCTGATCCCAGCTTTTTTGAATGCTTTCAAACTGGATCAGTTGGTGCTTCGGTCCCCAGGCATTAATTAAATGTTGTTAAAAGGAAAGGTGAGGACACATAGTGCTAAACATGCTCCGGTCCCAACTCTTTTGGAACATGTTCCAGGCATCAAATTTGGAATTAACCTATCGTCGCTTTCCAAAGAGAAACATGTATGGACAAACTCTTTAATGGAAGTTAATGGAAGTTAATAGAAATCCAATAATCGTGCAACTTACACAGGATATAAAGAGCAGCTTTAAAATAAAAATAAAATTTAAAATAAAATTTGACAAACATGGAGATGCATGTTTTTCTGGGAAGAGGGATGATGTATTTACAAAAAAACATTAATAGGTTTAATGCGGACTAAGCCGAATTTACTAATCGCTGCTTTTTGTTCTTATACAGTCACAATGTTTAACATTTTAGTTCTAAATTTGAATTAGGTTTATATTAAAATTGTACTGACGAGGTCATGAAGAGTATGAAGATCTCTTGAAACCTGAATACTTACTGTGTCTCAGTTACTGCCTACTTAGGCACCTCTGCCTGGGGAGCATTCCACCTCAGACTGGATAAGTAAGTGAATACCATTTGTTTGAGTCACTGATTGATAAGAATACTTAGTTGGTTAGCTAAGTGGGCATGAGTTCACATATACAGTTGTGCTGCAATAGTGTAGCTAAGATATTGACCCATTCTGGTGCTTGCTTGGTTTTGAGACCCATCCACTGAATTAAAGAAAATATTTGCCAATATGTGTATGTGTGTATATTTATTAAACCTGAAGACTTTTATTTGATAAAATAGACATTACTGTTTGCCCGAATTGGCTTTTCAGATCCACTCAACCTCACTTTTCAATGTCAGGTGGTTTTGCTGGAGCTGACCTGCCAATGGAATACATTTACAATATATATATATATATATATATATATATATATATATATATATATATATATATATATATAGGGGAGCAGTGAGGGAGACAATAGAGGGAATTCGGACGACGAACCTTCCAAAGAAACTGCTATGCATTGTGGGGCGTCAACTTGTAAGTAGTGTACATCGATTGTCCACTAGTTTTACAGTGCATTGTGGGTAACAACATAGTGAACTGGGAATCTAACTGTCCACTGAGAATTCTGACAACACTACAAAATGACCGACACCCTGAATAGAACACTAAACGGTAACTAGGGTGCGATTTCAGACACACCCATACTTAATTTTCAATGTAAGTCAATGGAACCACAATTCTATGCCAAGCTATTTTGGAGCACTTCTATTGGTCCATTCATCATTAATTTTTCACATAAAAATCGACAAAAATTGAGATATATGTTTATATATATTGCTGTCCAAAAGAAAAACATCTATTTCTAAAATGGCAAGAGAAGAAAAAACAGAATTTTTTTCCAAATGATTTTGGAGCATTTCTATTGGTCCACTCATAAAACTTTCATAGGATATAAAGAACAGCTGTCGTGTTCAAAAGATATAGAAAATGAAATGCCTCAAAATTGGAGATACATTTATTTCTTTGGATATCGACGATATATAATCTAAGTAGGATGATTTCATGTCGGCTAAGTTTTGCAGTGCTGTTGCTTGCTGCTCTGCTTGTTTGTCTCGCTCTCAGTCGCACAGCTCAGTGGGAGAAATCAAACATGCGGCACACCTGTGTACACAAACAGTGGTGTGGCGCTGCCCTCGGTCTGTCTGAGTGAGCGTTACGTAAGGGTCATTACCCTTTCAGTAGCCCACGTCTTGTCCTGCAGGGCCTCTAGTTTAATTTTGCCTCCTGTAGAGATTACAGAAGCGTGATTAAAGTAATGGCGGTAAAGTAGGGCATTAAAGAGACCCACTGAAAGCAGTGTTAGATCTCTCTGTTTTAGTAATGCAATAGCCAGGACATCATGTCTGAAGTTTGATGTCTAATGGAAGCACACAGACAGACTGGTATGTATAAAAATTGATTAGAATGTGCTGATTTAAAAGCTAAAAGCAGTAGAAGCCATCAGTTTAAAAAAAATACTAGTACAGTATATCAGTTAACAACTTGTTTTTTCCCAGATAGCGAGTATATATTGGTCAGCTGGCCTTATAATGTTGGCACTCCACTTAGTGTTCGCTGTTGTTGGCCCACCCTCGGACCACCATGGTTACTGTCCTGCGTACAGCGTCTAACTAGTTGTTTAATATTCTCAAATTTGTATGGTCTTTCATTTAAGACAATAAACTAAGACAAATAACTGAGAATTATGTTCAATATAAAAATAGATTTAGTTGAAAATGTTGTTGGTGACACTGAAAATTATAAAGTAAACTACTTTACAGAATAAGAAAAGTAAGAAATGAAGGCGTAGCAAGTAAACTGCACGGTTACACCATGTGATACTCTGCTTAACCAACTGCAGCCCACCCAGAAACACTGAGCAACATGCCGGTGAACGGCCAGCTTTCCCATTAATAGGCCATTAGTAGGACAGTGGTCTGCTATCAGGGGTATATCACGTTTAACCAAGTATTTACAAGGACAATCCTTGTAAATCTCTCTGGATTCTTGCCCTTTGTCTGTGGGGTCTTCGTCTAGGTTCTCCCTTCTTCCTCCTCGTTGGTGTACACGTGGTGGTCATCGGGATGTGTGGCTTCAGGTCTTCTGAGTTCCTAATGGGCTGTGAATGGTCTGGGTCCTTCCCTATCTGCCACTTGATCACGGGAGCATGGTTCCAGTTTCTTGCCCTCGTTATTGAGTACATTCCATGACATAGGCACATACAAACATTCCTGCAAATTATAGAATTGTTTGTGGGTGTATATATGTATATGCATATGTATATATATTTAAATATGTGTATGTATGTATGTATGTATGTACACTACCGCTCAAAAGTTTAGGATCACTTTAGAATTTCATTTCATGCAATTCACACACAATATTGTCCATTTTTACAATTAATGTAAGTGTATCAGATGCTTTTTAAAGAATAAAAATGTTTGTATTAAAGTCTATTTTTGTATAGAGGCTTATTTTGCATATAGTCTATTATCAGCAATTCTCAGTCCTCTGTCTAAATCTCCTGGTACGGCCGCCAATCCAAGTTAAGGATGTTATTGGACTAATTGGTTGCTAGGACACTCTTGCTCAATTGTGATGCACAGCTGAAAAACATTCTACTAATAAGTGAGTATAAAAGGGAGAATAACATTCTAGGTTAGTTTAGTATCTGAAGATCAGCAGTTGATGGCTTGCTGACCGACTCAAAATGTCCAGAAAGAAACAACTTTCTTTAGAGACCCGTCAGTCCATTGTTGTGTTAAGGAAGAAGATACTCCATTAAAACAAGAAAACTTCACTGTGATCCCAAACTTTGCGGTAGTGTATGTAGGTATATCTCTTTCTCTCTCTCTCTCTATATATATATATATCTTTTCTTTTCTTTTCTTCTTCTTTTTTTTCTCTTTATATTATTATTATTATTATTTTCTTCCTTCCTTTCTTCTTTTTTTTTCTCTTTCCTCTTTTTCCTCTCTTTTATTGCCTGTCAGGCCTGGCTAAATAAATAAATAAATAAAATAAAAATACAAACATTAACAAGAATAGGCTATAGAAACCTATAGAGCTGTTCTTGTAAAAGCAAATATGTTTGGTACATGGGTGCATTCTGATTACCATTCCTATTGCGAAAATTGCTATACAAGACAAAAAAAGTCTTTATAGAGTCAAATTGTCTGGTTTAAAAAATGTCATATCTTGAAGATGACAGGAAAACTACACAAGCTTTGGGGTGGATTTTTGAGGGTCTGTTCCCTGCAAACACAGTTACATTGTGACAACATACTGTTTTGGTGTGGACAATGTAATTCCAGACAACATTGTTACAACATAGTGGCAATAGTGTCAATACGTTATCAAAACCTTCTAGAATCCTTCATACATTCCATTATATCTGCATGGAACTCCATGTAGGTAACCAAAAGGGAGTCATAACAGCATCAAACAGAATAACAAACAATGTAAAAAGCAGCACCTTTTGAGAACAGTTATCAACGTTGTAAGAAAGTAGACAACGTTGTGACAGCGTGGGTTGTTTTGGCATTTGTTTTGTCTTAACATTAATGCTAGGTGTCTAAATATAACTGTGGTCACTTCAATGTATCTTTACAATAAAAAGGATGTATTATTTGAATCAAAGAAATGACTTGTCATGGAAGGAGAATGACAACCCTTACAAAAAATAAGTTTATTCAAGTGTACCATTAGTTTACTTCTTTTAAACTAAAAGGAAGTGAGTATGCTTTCAGTTTACTTTTTATGTACTTCTTAGTGATATACTAAACACAGTTATATGTATGCTTGGGTTATACTGACAAGTATAGAACAGTCTAAGTATGTTTGGCCTTTACTTGTACTTAATCTTTTGATTGAGATAGTAGAAGTAAGTATTCTTGCTCTGCACAAAAACACATTCAGTACAATATTTATTTAAAATTTGATTTATAAAGATTTATAAAGATACAAATATGTTTTTTAATCTGAGTGAGTCTTGTTTATTTTACGTGTGTCCACTGGTGAGTAAGTAAATGTTGTTAAGTTCTATTTTAAGTAGAAAAATCTTAAACGTAGTCATATACTTTAAAGTACAACAATAATATATTATATTAAATTATAAGTATTATGTTAAATTTAAGTTCACCTACAGAAAACTTACAAGCTAGTAAACTAACAGTAAATCCTTAGATTTACTTTTAGTGCAGTTGCAGTACAAAAGATATAAACTAGTTGTATACTTGGTTTGCTACTCTTACACTTAGAGCGTACTTAAAAGTATACTTTTAAAAACTAGAAAGTGGTCCAATTTAGTCTTAAGTATTAAGATAGTACATATACAAGTTTACTACTAGTACAATGACATTAGTATAGTAATTACATAAAGTATACTTAATAAAATGAACATTAAGTATACTTATTTTCTGTAAGGGAAGCTAATAGCTGAGCTAAAGTTAGAAAGATAGCTGGTTAGATACTTTACCACAGTTAGGCTTATTGTGGCTAAAAGGGTAAAAACACAACACTTTTCTGGTGAATACAGACAGAATAAGTGTTTTCATTGCAATTATCTTTGGTGGCCAAGATTAAGAGTTACAGTAGTGCTAGTTTTGTTGTGTATTAGCCTATTAGCTCAGTGGCTAGGCTAGCAGCCTTGTTGTCACAGGGATTCCAAGCAAAATGCATGCTGGGTGTTGTAGTGAGAGAACACTAATTAAAAATTTAAGGCTATAAGTAATATGCTAAAGTTTATTTAACTTGTTAGCACCATGTAGCTCCAGTAAAAAAATTAAAAAAAACATGTCTGACACAATAAACATGTCTGATTGACTACATTTGGGCTTAGGAGTGAAATATGACGATATGTTTCTAATTAATTTCAGGATTAACCTTCATTTCATCACAATTAAAGCAAATCGGCTTACTTCAAGTAAGCCATTGATGAGCTCTGTAAGCTATAAGAAATAGGCCTGTGTGCTCCGGCTTGTTCTCCGACCCGCTTACGGACATATTTCTTGCCTAAACTAGCCCACGAGAACGCGCACAAAGCTGGCTCCCTCCAGGGAAGCGCCCAGTCTACAAGGCTAACTGTGCCACTGTGGCCTAGATTTTGCAGAGTGGGGAGAAGAAGTGAACGACAGCATGTAAATAGTGTAGAGAGTAATGACCTTTCTGCTTTCCTCCAGCTGCTGCGCCTCAATACTTTTATTTGAGCTGTACTACAGCCTCAATTCTCAGATCCATTAAAGATGACACGTCACAGAAAACCATATTTTCATTGTGTAATTATTGTTAAAATGCAAACAAAAGAGTTTAGAGTGGTTTGACTGGAAATGATTCATTATACAGATACAGATTTCTTTACAGTGGTGGTGATGGGAACCAGGGGTCACCATGACTAACGCCAATATTTAATTGAATTTAATCTGTGGACCTACAGGTGTTTTAATATGGAATGTTGATGATGGGAAAATAGTAATGAATCAGAAATAATATGTTTAATTTGTGGACTATTTGGCCTCACAACTCCCTGCATGTAACTCTCTGCCATGCATACAAAATCTTTCAAAACAATCAAAAATGTGTAACAGGTTACTCAGTGACTTTGTGTAACTTTTTGTCATTTGTTAGCCCCTTTTTTCCATGTAGTCAGGACCCCCACAGAGCAGGTATGATTTGGGTTACTAGTACTTAATCTTTTGATTGAGATAGTAAATGTAAGTATTCTTGCTCTGCACAAAAACACATCCAGTACAATATTTATTTAAAATTTGATTTATAAAGATTTATAAAGATACAAATATGTTTTTAATCTGAGTGTGTCTTGTTTATTTTACGTGTGTCCACTAGTGAGTAAGTAAACGTTGTTAAGTTCTATTTTAAGTAGAAAAAAAATCTTAAACCTCGTCATATACTTTAAAGTACAACAATAATATAAGCAGTAAATTATAATTATTATGTTAAGTTCACTTAAAGAAAACTTACAAGCTAGTAAACTAACAGTAAACCCTTAAGTTTACTTTTAGTGTAGTTGCAGTACAAAAGATGTAAACTAGTTGTATACTTGGTTTACTACTCTTACACTTGACGTGTACTTAAAAGTATACTTTTAAAAACTAGAAAGTGGGCCAATTTAGTCTTAAGAAATATTAAAATAGTACATTTACAAGTTTACTACTAGTACAATGACATTAGTATAGTAACTATATAAAGTATACTTAATAAAATGAACATTAAGTATACTTATTTTCTGTAAGGGAAGCTAATAGCTGAGCTAAAGTTAGAAAGATAGCTGGTTAGATACTTTACCACAGTTAGGCTTATTGTGGCTAAAAGAGTAAAAACACAACAATTTTGTGGTGAATACAGACAGAATAAGTGTTTTCATTGCAATTATCTTTGGTGGCCAAGATTAAGAGTTACAGTAGTGCTAGTTTTGTTGTGTATTAGCCTATTAGCTCAGTGGCTAGGCTAGCAGCCTTGTTGCCACAGGGATTCCAAGCAAAATGCATGCTGGGTGTTGTAGTGAGAGAACACTAATTAATTAGTTGCAGTACAAAAGATGTAAACTAGTTGTATACTTGGTTTACTACTCTTACACTTAAAGTGTACTTAAAAGTATACTTTTAGAAACTCGAAAGTGGGCCAATTTAGTATTAAAAAATATTAAAATAGTACATTTACAAGTTTACAACGAGTACAATGACATTAGTATAGTAACTGCATAAAGTACACTTAATAAAATAAACTTTAAGTATACTTATTTTCTGTAAGGGGTTGCTTACGTCTTTACTTTGTAACTATGAATTAAATGCTGTATGTTAACAGTCTGGTCTGGTGGAGGTGGTGGAATGTTTTCTTGGCACACTTATGGAGTAATACTGATCAGTTGCCGCTTGAAGGCCGTAGCCTATTTAAAGTATTGTTGGTCTTAATGGCCACAATTTGCCATGCTCTAATAGCTATTTCCAACATGATGGTGCCCCAGGTCACAATACAGAAGTCTCTCAAACTGGACACATAACGTGATGATGGGTTTGGTGTTCTTTAGTGGCCCCAGCAGAACACCTTTAGGATGAGGTGGAAGGTGAGAATCCACAGCCTGAAAGTCCAACTGGAAATATGCAGGATGCCAAAATCTCAAATTATTGTTTCCAACATCTTGGTGAATCCCTGCCCTGAAGAACTGAGGCTCTTCTAAGGGCAAAGGAAGGCCCTGCCCAGTATTAATAACAGTGTTCTTAATAAAGTGCTTGCTGACTGTATTTTGTACAGGATTTTTTTTTTGCTGTGACTCAGAAACACAGAAGTTTTCCAAAAAACATTTCTAGCCCACACTACATAGAAATGTTTATGGAAGCAGCCCTTCCCTGCTAATCGGAGGGGTTATGAGGTTTCTCCTATAAAGATTATCGTTTTAACATGGGAGGTTTCTGCCTCCACCCAAACCCGCGCTAACCACTTCCACTTGGTGGGCAGGAATCACCAGTGGAGCCGAGCGAACACATAGTTTTGTGTAAACCCGTGTTTAAGGAAGACGGTTGGTCTGTTTGACTCACACACAGGTGGACCACACTGGAAACATCTGGAGTGTCCCAGCATGTCTTGTAATTACAGATGAAGAGTGTTGGGCTATGAGCTGGGAGCACATTGCATACGCCAGGTCACAATCATCTGTTTGCTTTTTCTTTAGGGGGATTCCACCCAGTTTCAACACTGTCCACCACTCGGACGTAAACATTGGCATCCTTGCTGCTTTCTGAGTATATAAATAGTAGGAAACCAAGAAAAGGGGAATTTCTTGTCATAGCTGGAAACATGCTAAAAATTCCTTTCTTTTTCGTTGGACACCCTTACAGAAAATAAGTATACTTAATGTTTATTTTATTAAGTAAACTTTATTTAGTTACTATACTAATGCCATGGTACTAGTAGTAAACTTGTATATGTAGTATTTTAATACTTCTTAATATTAAATTGGCCCACTTTCTAGTTTCTAAAAGTATACTTTTAAGTACACGTTAAGTGTAAGAGTAGCAAACCAAGTATACAACTAGTATCTTTTGTACTGCAACTACACTAAAAGTAAACTTAAGGGTTTGCAGTTAGTTTACTAGCTTGTAAGTTTTCTTTAAGTGAACTTAACATAATACTTATAATTTCTCTAATACTTTAAAGTATATGACTAGGTTTAAGATTTTTTTTTCTGCTTAAAATAGAACAACATTTACTTACTCACCAGTGGACACACGTAAAATAAAGACACTCAGATTAAAAACATATTTGTATCTTTATAAATCTTTATAAATCAAATTTTAAATAAATATTGTACTGGATGTGTTTTTGTGCAGAGCAAGAATACTTACTTCTACTATCTCAATCAAAAGATTAAGTACAAGTAAAGACCAAATATACTTAGACTGTTCTATACTTATCAGTATAACCCAAGCATACTTAAGTATAACTGTGTTTAGTATATCACTGAGAAGTACATAAAAAGTAAACTGAAAGCATACTCACTTCCTTTTAGTTTAAAAGTAGTAAACTAACAGTACACTTGAATAAACTTCTTTTTTGTAAGGGCAGGCTTCAATATGGCTGCTACTCCTGTTTTTAGCTTTGCTAACACTGTTTTGTCCATCTTCATAGCTAACAACACGTCATACAGCGTCAAAAACAACAAAAGTAAGTCAATTTGAGATTACTTAAAAGATAATTCCACTCACAATTTCTGCTTAATTTATGGTGAAGATGTAAGCAAAGACATTTAAATTGCTGTGACGTGAAATATAGCAGGTTACGCTTGTTCACAGTGGTGGTGATGGGAACTCAACGTCTGAAGAGTCTCTAAGAGCATCTTCCCTGATTGGGAAATAATTATGAATATGCTGCCTCATGCCTGATGATGATTTTGATATTTAGGACCATTGGGACCCATTAAGATAGTTTTGCTCTCTAATGGGAATTGGCTTACTGGATACCATTAGAGACAAAATCAGGAAAGCAGCAAATGCATCTGGAATCAGTCCACCAGAACACCAGTTAGACCATTAGAATCATTTACACTGTGACTACAACCCAGCAGGAAAGCACAAAATACCATTAGTGACTACTGTACACCATCAGGAACCAACAGAAACTTTTAATGCTGCCTATTAATTTCTTTCCTGCAAGGTTGTAAGATAGGGTTTTTTCCTATAACATGTTTTTTAACACTGTTTATGGCAGAGAGGTCCTCCATTATGGACATAGACCAGACCTGCCAACTCTCCAGTGTTGGCCCATAGACCTCCTCACTTCAGTCTGATCTCCTGCCAAACTTGTATTTTGTCCAAGTATGTCCAATATCATGAACATCATCTGAATTCAAGTATCTGAACATACAGTAAGCTAGTTGCTAATTGGAGATATGCGATAGGATTCTTTAGTGCAGTTTCTGGAATAAAACTGTGCCTCTAGGGCCGATGGGCCTAGCAGTGTATACGGAGTCAGCTCTGGTGGGGTGCAAGAGTAATGTACGGTAAAGAAAAACATAAGCCAGAAGAATGGACCTCAGCACACAGTCCAATCTCATTCTTTATTTTATTATTTATTTTAATGAACTGATTTATTTTATTGATATTTCTTATTTCTTTATTTATGTAAAGCATTTTGAGTTGTGTGAAAGCTGCTATACAAATGAACTTGCCTTGCCTTGGATGACAGCAGGTTCTCTATATAGCTGATTGGATGTCAGCAGAGAGAGGCTCCGCCTACTGTATATCAGTAAAATGAAGACTGCACTTGTTTCAAATGCTGCATGTGTGAGTGACAAGTCTCACTTTCTTGTTGGTCGTGTTTTTGGCTGCCTGGAACCCAAGTTCCGCAGATGAGGCAATGAAGACAACGTGACTTAGTTAAGGAACTAAAGTATGTAATGAAATGCTAAGATACTTGACATCCATGTCTGACTTCTGACTGAGAGGGGTATAATGGAATGCTCCCCAATGTTGGAATTCCAGTTCGGAAACTTGAACAGTTGCCAAGCTGCGTGCATGAAGTTGAATGCTAGCTTTTCTTCTAGGGCATACCTGAATATGTAGAAACTGACTGAACTCTGTCGCTCCAAATCTTCCCCCAACAAACTCCTCAAGGTTGGCCACCTTTTAGACTCAGAAGACACGTGTAGGTTCTGGATTGTAAACCCATATCCAGAACCTAGAGTTGTGTAGAAATATTGAGAACTTGACACAATTTGATACATACAGTTTGCACAGTGCTAATCGATGCTGCCAATACTTGTTGGCTACTTTAGCATTGTAGCTTTGGTGCAAAACTAAGGAGGCCAAACTTTGTGTTGACTACACGTGGGAAGAATGTACATATTAGATTTTTATCTATTCCTTTCACAGAGACTTAATTCTGATCCGATTTCTGTTTCATACTCTAAGTGAGGGTAAATAAAAGCGAGGCGGTAACTGAGTGCGGGGTCACAATAGAGCTGGAGAGCAGCCGGAGTGTGAATTACAGGGGCCTTTTACACACCGCTGACACATGACTCCAGCGTTTGAACAGCCAGGCCAGGTTTCAGCCTGCTGGGAAAACAAAGCGCTCCGCGTATGGCCGGTTAACGGCCGAGGACACCCCCCCCACCCCCCGCCGCCACTGCAGAGCTGCAGCATGAAGAAGCGTTTGTCCCTGTGTCAGAGGTCAGTTTAGTTATAAAGCCATAGTTTAAAGGGCCCATATTTTTTTTAATGTGCTGTGTAAGTTGTTAGCGTTTTAAAGCATACTGTTCATGCCCCAGTCTAGAAAACTGTTGAGAATGTATTGATTTTCACACAAAAGCAGTTATTTACATGCAGCTCCCATTCGTGCTGACGTTATAAGGAGTGTTTCAGCCTGGATTTACTGTTGCCAACTCCTCAGTAAGGAAAGTAGCTATTGGCTATTTGCATAATGGTCTATTTGCATGTATTTGAAGGAATAACGTTGTGGAAGAGACAAAAAATGAGTACAAACACTGAAATATGTTATAACTACAAATAAACTCTGAATTAATTAACTTCTTCTGTGGATTTTTTTTGTTGTCTTTAAAATAGGCCGTGTCACACTAAAGAATTTCCCTCTGGGATCAAGAAAGTATCTATCTATCTAAGACACATTTATATTTACATCCTACTCTGTACATAGGGGGCGGGGTCAGCGGTGGCTTTGGGCATGCACTGTGAGTGTAGTGGGTTGTGGAATGGTGAGGGTCTGCTCTGACTGTGAGACTGAGCACTGTGAGTGTAGTGGGTCATGGAGTGGTGAGGGTCTGCTCTGACTGTGAGACTGAGCACTGTGAGTGTAGTGGGTCGTGGAGTGGTGAGGGTCTGCTCTGACTGTGAGACTGAGCACTGTGAGTGTAGTGGGTGGTGGAGTGGTGAGGGTCTGCTCTGACTGTGAGACTGAGCACTGTGAGTGTAGTGGGTGGTGGAGTGGTGAGGGTCTGCTCTGACTGTGAGCCTGGATTGAGTTGATTGAGGCATAACACAGGGCAATCAGACCATTGATATATTTACATTTACATATAGCAATCTTAAAGGCACAGTAAGTAAAACAGCCTGAGTTTGGAAAATGGAAATGTGAAAATGCTGCTTTTGCTACACAAAGCAACAAAATATGTCCAGACACAAGTGCTTGGATGTGGAATATTGAATAGCATACAGTTATCAAAAGCAATAGACCAAAGTACATGCGGCTAAAAACAGTAGTAACAACCATCCTGAAGTCTGAATTTTGTCTGTACTGTTGTCCATTTTACCTGCCCATGATTGCTGTACCCCAATGACGCTGGGATTGGCTCCAGCCCCCCTCTGTGACCCCAACTAGAGGGACAAAGTGAAAGATAATAGATGGATGGATGGATGTTGCCCATTTTTATAAATAAGAGGCATCAGGCATCGACACATCTGCAAACTTTGGGAACTTGAAACGTGTCTCTGCCCGTTTCAGTATGGAAACAAACTGCAATGAATTTGGAACTATTTGCCACTTGTGTTTGCAAACAGTAGAATTTAACCTCCACGTTTGATTCGTCTATGTAGTGAAACACCCACATGCACACACACACTAGTGGGCAGTGAGCACAACACTTGCCCACAATGGTGGGTAGCCCTATCCACAGTGCCCAGGGACCAGTCAGGGGTTAGGTGCCTTGCTCAAGGGCACTACAGTTGTGTTTTGTCCATTTATGGGATTGAACGGGCAACCTGTTGGTCACAAGGCTGGATCCCCAACCTCCGGTCAGCAGATTGCCAGTGAAATATTTTACTTGATATATTCTGTGAAATAACATGAAAAAATATTTCATTTCCAGTCCTGCTGTACCCACAACATGTTGGCTAGTGTTAGCACCATTCTCTGACAGCTTACTGCTATGTTCGTCCTGTCATCTAGTCTGAGCCCCAACCTGGGACTAAATCTGACAGCAAACCTTGCGTTAGTGCTGAACTCGGTGATTTACATAAATGTTTTTGCAATAAAATCCAAGAATCAGTAAAATTCTTACAAAACAGTAAACATAATGATTCTATTAAATAAAATGATGTGTATTTCTGTATTTCCTAGAAATCCTGTCTCTGAATTAAAGCATTAGGATGTAAACCAAATAATTCTGAGTGGTTTGATAATAAGTGCTTTGTTCTAGTGAAACGTGTCAGGATTGTGATTGTTCACCACTGTGTAATAAACAAAAAAATACTTTGTAATAAACAAATTCATAGAGAGTGATTTGCTGTTCCAGAAAGACTTCGACACATTGTTCACAGTGGTGGTGAATGGAACCAGACGTCTAAAAGCCCTCTCACAGTAAGTTGTTACATTAAAATGTTGATGAATACACTGCCTGATGTCTGAGATGTTGTATAATGATAGGTTTAATAAAGTTTTGGCCTAAACCTATTTTTATAATGTATCTTGTGCGTATCTTGAATGTTGCATGTCACCGAGAGTTCTGGATATTAAATTAAAATCCTGTAGACACCCCTGGTTTGTTAGTTTCTCTAGAATGGAGCCTGTTCCACCAAATTCAGAATGACTTCGTTTACATCTCTGTGATTAAATTACAAGGACAATCTGTGAAATTCCCCTTGAAAATGGTTTTACTTGCCAAGATATCATTTTCTGCGGTGGAAGAACAGATACTGACTGCACTAAGGCTGGCATAATGCTAGGCTTGTGTCTGGGCTGGCCACAGGAAAGCTGTGCAGCTGACGTTTTTCCAGCATAAGGCCTGCATTCCCCGCCGACCTGCTGGGAGAGGAGCTCCAAGGCTGGGGGACGCTGTGAAAGTCCTTCTGCACAAAAAAGCTACCAAATCCCTCGAACAGGTGGCCCCTTCTGAAAGCCACCAATGAAAGGAACACTTGTTTGGCCCCTTAGAAACTGAACACTTTTCAGAAAGCTCTCTTTTCAGGTTCGCCCTGCGTCTGCTTTTTTGGCGCGTTGCACAAAGAAGCTAACTTTCTCCAGGAGGGCTGCTTTGTAAGGACATACGGCTAAATGACTGACGGCTAAACAACAGATAAAATCTGCCTCTACATACAAAGTAGTATTTTCCTCTCACCCTACAACAGTCGGCCAAGAAATATTAGATGTCTGAAGTTTAGTTCTTTCGCTTTGCACTGGAGCTACAAAACTAATGTAGCTTATAAGTAAATTAAGCTGTTAAAGCAAATGGCTAAACACGGCTTATTGCAGCAGTTAGCTTTGGACTGACCTGCACACCTAAATCATCAAGACTTGTATCAAACTGTGTTGTTCAGAAATCTTCAACAGACCTGCTAATGTGCTTTCAGTCACTGTATGACACACTATTATCTATAAACACGAACAAGCAGCAGACAAAATTCAAGCTTCAAAGTGGATGCTACTGTTTTTAGCTATGCTAATGCACTTTCATCCACGTTTGTACATAACAGTGTGTTGTACAGTGCCAGAAACCACATGAGACTGTTGTTTAATATGTTATTTTGTCCTAAACTGGTCACCAGCCATAGTATTTACTGACCATAGTACTTTACTTAGTACATAGTACAGACTCGCACATATGTCATATGTCATATACTGAATCTGCATTATTGCACAATTGCTCATTTACACATTAAAGCATATCACACACTTTGGCCTGGAACTGAATGTCTTGTTCTACCATTTCTATTTACACTGTTGTATATTTTGCACTGTCTAGTCGTGTCGCACTGTTTAGTCTGTGTTATGTTCCTTATGGTCCTGTAGGAACGTTATTTTGTTTCACTGACCACTTTGTAATTGTTTCAAATGACAATAACCTCCTCCTGACTTGACTTGACTTGATGTTATGTAATGATCGGTAGCACAACCACATTAGTTGTGCAACAGAATTCACAACAAATGTTCTTTTCTTTGACTACAGTACCCAGCATGCATTATGCAAATGTACTATGCAACCATTGGGAATCCCTATTGTGTCAACCAATCCTGACTGCTAGCCTAGCTCTTGAGATTGAGGGTAATGAATATGTGTGCGGCGCAAGCTTGCATTAATGATACAGCCCTAACCTTTTTCCTTGTTGACGCCAATGATCCCCTCCGGGGCTCTGTATAATTCCCAGTGCTCTTTCCAGTCTTTGATTTTATGATGTGTTCTACTCTGTCATTTACTCCTCCGTGAAGTAAAGATCATTTTCAGAGTGTTGGTTTTGTATGCTAATGAGCACTGCTTTCATTGGCTGGCTCGACTTGCTGACGTTAAGAGGCCAAAAACAGTCAGTAAAGCATGAACATATTCCAAAGCATACAATTACACAGCAGTGAAACATTCTACTTATTTTGTGAGAAGCACTTGTTTAATTTTGGCTCGACTGGTAATAGGGATGTAAAGAATTGTTGGTATTTTATAGCAGCTCTTCTTGTTGTTTACTCCTAGGGACTTGTAAGCTTAGCTACATGCTCAGCATACTATAGTTAGGACAGAATATGGTTTCAAATCACCTGAAGCAAATCTGTTAGCTTCAAACAAATATACTCCCACCTTCAAGGTACATCATCAAAAGGGGGTGTTCTTTGTTTTAAGCAGTTGTTACAGTGGCACCGCTGAATTGGCATGTTTAGAAGAGTGGAACATTTTTTTACTTTGGCCAGAGTTCCCTCTTAACCTCTCAGCCAACATGCCTATGTGAGCCCCACATGGGTTAAAGATGGGCTGCCTATTAGGTACCCTTAGGCAACTCAGTTTGGGCCAACATAGGTTTGTCTATGGGATTCATATGGGCCCTGTGTGTGTTTTTGCCCACATGAACAGTCATCCACTGGCCCCACATTCAAAACAGAAATGACTGTAACCCTCCTGGGCAAATGTAGGGCCCCACAACAGTGACCTATGTGATACCCACAACTGTAGCTTAACTGGGACCAACAATGGCAGCCTACAATGGTAACCCACCTGTGGCCCACACATGTAATCTAAGTGTGTCCAAAAACTGTAACCCAGCCGGGCCCCCAGTGGTAGCCTAACTGGGCTCCACAACTGTAACCCATATGGGGCCCAAAAACTTCCCCAACCGGGATCCCCGACAGTAGCCCAACTCGGGCCCAAAGTTGTAACCCAACTGGGGTCCATGTATCACCGATCAAAAGGCCCACTGAAAACCCATAGAGCCAAAAAAACTTAAGTTCAACCATACATGTTGGCTGCCGTTGGCCTCATAGCTCTAATATTAAAAAAATATACACTGTTAGATCAACAACATTTACAGTAAGTGAAGAAATGTCTATATAAGCTAGCTTTAGCTGTTTGACTGCAATGAGGAATAAACTGTAATAATGGTTTCTTTATGGTAAAGTGACAGTCACAAAACATCGGCCTGCAGCAGCTTGACCAGTGACCCTTTTGGCCCGTGTCCCATCCCATAGTGAATGCAATCCTGAACGCAAATATAGTAACGGGATGACCCACAAGCAGGACTTCAGCTCCTGGAGGCCGAGGAGAGAGGAACTGACCGTCGAACACTCACAGTGCGACCAAACCAACATTCTTGAGCTTCTGCCAGCCGCATGCCGAGCGCCCCGACCCCGCTTTGAACTGGGACGGCATGTGACTGTGGTAATCCAGCCAAACAGCTGCTTAGAGAAGGAGAGAGAGAAAGAGAGAGAGAGAGAGAGAGAGAGAGATGCTAAACGAGACAGCGTATGGGTGGAGTGATGTGGGATGTTTGGAGTGTGGATCACTGAATCATTATGCACCAGGGTATTAATACTTTTTAAACAGGCCATTATGTCTTAAATATAAGAGCAGTTTAATTTCTCTTCACTAATTTCTTATTTATGTGTAATAAACTAATTCACAGAGAGTGATTTGCTGTTCCAGAGAGACTTGTCGACTCATTGTTCACAGTGGTGAATGGAACCAGACGTCTGGAAAGTTAAAGGCCTCTGAAAGCGTCCTGACAGAAAGTGAATTGCATGAAATGCTTACAAATTTCTTAGACATTGTTTTTTATTTGAATTATGCTGAAAGTTATAACTGTTATAACTGACATAACAGTGGAATTTCCCTTTAATCATAATATTCTCTATTAATGTTTATTTATTATTTAATTTAAGAACTAAATACCTGTTAAAAGTAACAACAACACAAATGACTACAAATTAAGCAGACAAATTAAGTGTTGTCTAGTTTAATAGTAGGAGAGTGATTATCCTTTCAGTGGACGTCACAAACTCTCTTGTAACTAACACAAGAAAAAAGAACATACTAAACAACTTATTCTTAGTACTGAAATGATAAAAAGTTAGTGAGAAGTTCAAATCCTGGGTTTATATATATATATATATATATATATATATATATATATATATATATATATATATATATACTACATAAGTAAACAGCAACTGTGCTGTGCTCTAGGTGGACTGCACACCTCATAGAACATCTGTCTGTTTACATTACATCTACAGATACTGCTCTGGCCCCTCCATGCTGCTTAGGTTATGGTTTAAACCCCAGCTGTGCTATGTGAACAGCAGTAGTTACGGTATAACCACATGATGATGCATTTGGCAGCTCTCTCGCTGGCAAGCAAACATAGCAGAGTTGGCAAAAGATGAAGGTAGCAGTCAAGAGATTCAGTAGGCTGCTTACTCATCATCTCTGGGAGCAGCACCCTTAAAAAGGGGGTCTTTGAAGCAGTGGTTCTCAAACCAGCCCTCAGGCCCCTCAGGCAGTCCACGCTTTCACACAATCCCAACTCGAAAAATATAGAAATAGAGGGAAACTGTGGAGGACCTGGAGACTAGTTTGGGAATCACTGTTACAGCATAATCATATAAACGAAAAAGGTCTTCTTTCACCACACCAGCCTATCATGGAGGGAAAGCGCTCAGCTAGTGCAGAGACCCTGGCCTTTCTCACTAATACGCAGTAGTGAACTGAAGTATTTGGAGCTAGGCCTTCAGTTTAGGCCATAAATGTCAAAACCTGGGGGAAAATTCACCTCGAGAATGGTGCTAACTCCTGCTACTTTAGAGGTTTGTTAGCTTAGCGCTAACAAAACTCTACAATGATGCTAAATCCTGCTAGCCTCCTTACTATAGAGGTCTATTAGTACTAAGCTAACAGTGATTGGCATGAACAATTTCTGACAAGGCTGAGGCTGATTTTTGCTCTAATTTAGGAATCAGAATGTCAAAAAATGGACACAAATGTCTAAATCTGGGGAAAAACACCTCTAGAATGGTGCTAGCTCCTGCTAGCCTCCCTACTTTAGAAGTTTGTTTGCGCTAAGCTAACAGTGATCAGCATGAACATTTTCTCACAGGGCTGAAGCTGATTTTTACTCTAAGTTAGGCATTAGAATGTGACTGTTACAGCATTTAAAATGCATTTGAAAAAAAAATTTGTTTCTATAATATTTTATTTCTTTTGAAACTGACATTAGCACATCATCGCTGTCCAAGGAAAAATATGTACCTCCATTTTGGTCCATTTATATTTTGCTACATCTTTTAAACGCAGTGTTTACATTGTGTGAGCATTGCATAGAAATGCTCCAAAGTAGCTTGGAAATCATTCTGGTTCCATTAACTTACATTGAAAGTATAGAAGATTTTTGGCCTCTCCTATAAAGTTGCCATTTTGGAGAGATTCATTTTTCTTCGGACCGCGGCGATATATTTTACCCTGTAGTACAATGACTCTTTCGGTAGTGAGCTGTATTCCATTTCTTACAACCCATTGATCAGACTTTGTATTCAGTCTCATCAGACTTGTCTAGAACTTCCAGAATGCCTGCAGAGATGTTTTTCTCATGAAATTGGTCTCACCCACTGGAAATCAAACCATGTTTGGTTAACTCGTCTGTTTTTTTTATAATCATGTTGGAAGTTAATATAACATATTAGGCTCTTATTTCAGCTCCAGATGTCCTAACCAATAGAAGGATTTCCTAAGCTATGTCTACTTAGATACCACTCAGAACCTAAATCCCTGATTGGCTGGTTCTTCACTGTGATTTTTTCCCAGAATGTAACCCTTTTTTCCATCAAGGATGGTGTAGTGATCCTGTGCTTCTCGGCAAAAGACAGATTAGTTCTGAACTTCCAAGTAATGCATCTACACAGCTTATGTTAAGTAAAATTTCTAGGACATTTCTTTTGAGATTGTCTTCCCCCTTTGATGCACAAGCTAAGCAAACTCATGAGTCAAACTTTACCTGTATTCATTTCCTATGTTATTGTGTGTATTTAATGTTCCACCTGTTCATTTAAAACCTTTATTTTGACCTTAAATCATTATTTTTATTTGTATTTATTTACTTCAATAACAAAAATTGTGTTTGTAAATATGTTCCTGACTGCAAATGTTTACAGATGTCAACAGTTCCTATCAAACTCCACAATAAACACATAAGGGTTAATTCTGACGCATATAGTGTGTCAGAAGACATGACTTTTATTAAAAAAGTAAACATAAAACTGAAACTAGGTTTTGTGATGACCAAAAACAAGTAAACAGAGAAATCCGTGGAAGCTGATGGAATGATGGAATTATTTTGTTGCAAAGATAGAGAAATTAAAATCTCAGTCGGGTCACCCAGGTTGACTGAGGTTGTGCATTAAAGGGTTAAGAATGTTATAAGGTAATTTAACTTATTTCTACATGTAATGTGTGAAATAAACAAAAATGTCTGCCAACACAGTGAGATAACTTGGTACAAAGTAAAAAGTAGAAGAAAAGTAATGAGATTACTTATTAATCCCATTACATTTAAAGAGAAGTTACTATTCGCTTGCTATATTTTGGTGTTTTTGAGTAACTCGCCCCAACACTTGACTTCCCTATACCAACGTCAGCACTGTGTTTAGTCTGCTAAGCCTGTAAAGCACTCAGTTCTGATTGAAAAACCAACTTAGCTTTTTGCTTTTAGTTAAATTACAGTTTAATAGTCTGCTTTTGCTTTGCCTAGCACAAAAACACTCCTTACAATACAGCAAATGTTATTCTCCATTCACGCTAACTGTAAGGGCCCTTTAGTATATGTTATGTTTTTGTGTATCGTCACTGTCCAAAAAAAAATTCCATTTTTGTTACATTTTTTTTTTATAAACGCAGCAGCTGCCTTTCACATTGTCTGAAAATTTCACAATGAATGGACCAATAGAAATGTTCCAATATAGCTTGGGAAAAATTCTAGTTCCATTGACGCACATTGAAAATATAGAAGTTTTTGGCTTGTCCTGTAAAGTTACCATTTTGCAGATGTTTTTTCTTTGGACAGTGGCAATATTAAAACATAACAACTAATTTTATGTTGTTTTCCTATGATGGAGAACTTATGATATATGGTTCAAAGAACCTTTAAAAAAACTAAAACTTGATTCCACTGTTGTTGTAGCCTGAAGTAGAATTTGATTTTGTAATGTCATATAAAGCATTTTTTAAAAACAAAATAATACAGTTTACGACCATATAATAACATGTATATATGATAGTATATTGTATATTTCATTATATAATATGCAAGTAAATGATATAGTATATGGTGTATTTAAATAACAGAACACAAATACCAAATACATTATGTAAATAAATTTAGTGTTAATAATAATAAGAATAATAATCTATTTATTGTATTATTAAAGGGAACATTTACCTAATAAAACCACTGAAAGAGACACTTTTAAATCCAGAAAAACAATGTCTGCACGTAAGTAACCTGCTGATTGGCTAGAATTCAAACTAGGAGTAAGAAGTCGATCCTGATTGGATGCAAACGAGAGGGCAGTGCGATCCCAAAGAGTCCGCCCCTCCCTCGAGCACGTTTGTTACTTCGAATCATTTCACTGAATCGATTCTTTGAAACTGTCCGTTTTGATGAGGAGAAGATCCGATTCGAAGATTCATCCAATGAAAACAAGTGAGCTCGACGTATTTACTATTTAAATTTTAGATTATTGTTAAGAAATCAGTTTAAGCTTGAAATAAATTTATGTATGGCCTTGCCTGCTTTTAACCACTGTTACTCAGTGGTATTTTGTGTTATTATTATTTATAGATTGATAGAAATTGATAAAAAATGAAACTTTAGCTGTTAATTTGGGTGCAGACATTAGGTGTAGAATTGAATTAATTAAAAAAATGCTGTCAATTAGTAAAAGTTAGTTTATGTAACTTAGTGGCGTTTATCTTAAGATTTATTGGTTGAAAGATTCAACCGTTTAACCATAAAGGTTAACTCTCATATTAAGTTAACAAAAAAATATATTCATAATGTTATGGGTAAAAATTGTCCCACACAATTTAAATACACTCAAAAACAAGCAAAGGCTTAAGTAAAAACAATCAAACTTAATTATAAATTCTCTGAAGATTCACAAAGATGAAATGTAAGAACATATGCTGTATATATTTCATTTTAACACATTTTAAATAAACATGTTGCTCAGTGGGGGTAACCAGTATTTCAGACAACTCAAATTTAAATCTGACTAATAACATAACAGGAGGGTTAAATTATATTCCGTTTCCAATTGTTTTATATTGATATCTATATTCGCAACGTAAACATTGCGTAGATGCAGTGAACCCGTTCAACCGATTCATTCAAACAAATCGATTCAGAGGAATCGACTCGTATGGGAGTCGGACATCCCCAGCACAATTCCAACATTGTTCCGCGCGAGCGTGTGATTCGACTCTGAGGGAGAGCGAAAACCGACGAGCCGAAAACTTTCAAATCGTGTTTTTAAGTTCTTGGAATAGGCAAAAGCGGACATATGGCGCTAGCGCGAGTTGGAAATAGACTTCTTCTTTTCTTTCCGCTCAGTTAAGAACGTTTATTTAGTTTTCAATGGGCGTTCACGACGTTCCCTCAGCGCTCCGTTGCCAACAGGTAAAACCGCAACTCCCTCACAACACAATAGTGGTTAGCGCTGATGCTAAGCTAACGACTAGCTGCGAATTCGTTGCACTGTTTTATTGTGCTTTCTTGAGAAGCGCCTTAAATGTTACTTTCGTGCGTTGTAGGTTTTTATTATATACCTGAGAAATCACTTCAAATGCTTGTTTCGTGTGTGAAAGAAGACAAGCGAGCGAACGTTAATAGTCGCTCCTGGAAAGTTTTTTTGAGGCTAACAGCTTTAGCTCGCGGTGCATGTTTGAGTTTGATCTGGGCTTCTAAACTCAGAGATGAGGGTCGAAAACAGAACAAAATACCTGCCAACTCACAAACCTATAACTTTTTCTAAGTTAATTACTGCTTAGTTCTCCTCAAGGTGATTGATTGTCTGAAGTTGTGAGTCGATGCTGGGATGTAGGGAATAGTATATGCCTGTAAGGTTTATTGGGATGCTTGTGTTGTTAATAGTTACAGATCCAGTCTGAACTAAAAAGATAGAGGAGAAAGTCGAAAAGAAGGATTTCTTATATGTTTGTAATTCCGTAGTAGCCTAATAAAGTAACTTTTAAGTAGGCTTTAGGCTTTAGTTGTCTTAATTTATTGTGTTATTTTCTCTATGCTTGGCATAAAGAAATAAACAAATGTTTTCCTTCTATTATAAACCAACATTTATATAATATAACACAACTGGACTTGCATATACATGAGGATATATGCATGGTGGCAATTGTTGCAGTGGCAACCCCCCAAAAAACAGCAGGGAGTCCCATGTTAAGCCATGTGGCACTTTAGGACAGAGTCAGCGATTTTACTGTTAGAAGCGTTTTTCATTGGTGCTGACATTTCTGATTATGCTGGTTGGCTGTATATAATGTGTTCTTCACTTAAGAAGTTTTTGCATTTATAAATGTAATTGTTTTCTTGTTAAAATGTTGATATACGTTGTTATAAAGATACAAAAGCCTACTTTGTGATTCAGGGTTAAAAAAAAAACTTAACATGGTTTCTGTTTTTTTTCCCTTCAGAGCTTTTTCCCCAAAAGAAAGTGGAGGCGAGGCAGGGTGGATGTTCACGCCAGGATCTGATCATTTGGATTACTTGGACGTTCACCTAGATGTCGGCTACGGTGAAGCGATCGCCTTTTACGTGAAGTGAAATGATGGCGACGAGTTGGAGGAGCCCGAATGACGAGGACGAGGCGAATTATTCCACTAAAGTCCCACTCTGCGAGGTAAAGCGACCTTTCTTATCTATCCCTAACTATGACCCAATAGCAGCTGATAAGCTGGTCGGGGTGGAAGTTTCAACACCGCTTTCAGTGAGGATGAGACACTGTGAAGATGATGTTTGACAGTGTGGTGATACAGCAATTCTGATTAGTGCGTCGGTTCTTGTACGTTGTATATATCGATCCAGATGGTGAAAGGTTTTTTAATGTAGTGCCCTTATGGTGTCACACTGTTGTAATCTTTTCTTGTAATCAGATGTTTATCAATCTGGGTTTGTTGTAGTTAATAGTACATTGATCTGTTTGATGCTCTGCACACAAATGTGTCATCACAGACATTCTTTGGGTGTATGATCAGTGATACCGGGTTGAATTGAACGTAAAGCTGAATGATATTTTTGGGAATTCTTTTGCCAATTGAAGCCAGTTCAAATGTTCATTACAACACCACAGAAGGTCTGACAAAAAAATTGTGAATTATTTGTTAATTATTAAAAATAGAGAAATAGAAGTTTTTTTTTCTGCTGTAACTTATAGAGCACCTATTTAAAACATAAGTGTTAACACTCAGGTATTGCAGCATTTGAAGTTTTTCATGAACTTATCTAATGCATACTGTAGAACATTGTCTTTGGCAGTTTAAAGCGCTTTGCGGCTGTGTTGGGCTGTGTTGGGCTGTGTTGGGCTGTGTTGGGCTGTGTTGGGCTGTGTTGGGCTGTGTTGGGCTGTTTTGGGCTGTGTTGGGCTGTATTAAAACAAGGCAGGTTGGAAATGGCAGTGACATAGCATTTGACAGTATGCCGCCAAAGTACTCAGCAAACACCTGATCTTTTAATAGATGCACAAAAAATGTGATCTGATTTGAAGAATGCATTCTGAGAGGTGGTTTTGCAGTTCAGTCCGCACCCAGGACTGATTCTAGAGGGGCTGGTTTACTTTCACACACAAGAAACTCTCATGCAGTAAAGAATAGACCTTTTTGGATACATGCCCTTTCACCGTGCTATAGAACACCTTCGAATGAGGAACCGCAGTCATGTGAGGAGGTTTTTAGAAGTGATGGTAAAGCAGTCACTTTACAAAATAAACCGTTGATTCTCTGCACCGCTATGGACCGCAAACAGCTTTTACCCTTGACCAAATTTACCAACCTCACAGTGCAAGTGGTTCTGGGTTCGCAACAAAATTGTAATGTGAAACGGGAAATGAGTTTTGCTTTGCAGTGTCTCCTCAGGTTTATTTTGAACAACATTCTGGGAAGCTTGTCCAAGAAATGCACACTCATTAGCAAAGAATGAATAAGTCATTTGAGGATCGAAGGATCGGTCGGAAGTTGCATAAAGTTTTTTTTTTGTATTAACATTTTTAAATATATGCAAAATATGAAATTCTTTCATCAGAAATCCAAGTTATGCTGTGCTGTGGCTTGAGGTTTATGATCCTGGTGACACTTTAATGTTGCTATTTCACACATCAACTTCTTCACTGACTCCCTGCCACCTGTTCAGCCTAGACAGGTTTGTCGCTGTTTCTAATGTGATGAAGCTTGAAGTGATCTGCTGCGAGCATACACACACACATATAAATATAGATAGAGATATATAGAGATAGATAGATAGATATAGAGAGGAACATATTCCTTCCTTTTTGTAATGTGTTCTGTGTAAGAAAAGCATGTAACAGTGTAAACAAACAAAACAGTTTAGTAGCAATAGGGGCAGCCTGGTCAGTGACTTGCCTGTATGAATTATTATTGTGACGTAATTCAACGGAAGTATCACCCAGAAATAGTCACATCACCCATCAGTTATGCTGTATTACTAGATGTTATGGCAATTTCAGTTTAAAACAGTCCAACAATCCAAAACAAACTGTTATATTCTGTCAAGATACTCCTTTGGTACAGTGTACTTCAATAACTTTTATTAATGCTAAATACTGTTTAGGGCAGCACGGTGGTGTAGTGGTCAGCACTGTCGCATCACCGCAAGACGGTCCGGGTTGGATTCCGGTCCGGGCCTGTTCTCCCTGTGCCTGAGTGGATTTCCTCCGGGTACTCCGGTTTCCTGCCACAGTCCAAACACATGCATGTTAGGTTGACCGCTAATCTAAATTGCCCGTAGGTGTGAGTGTGACCATACGATGGACTGGTGAACTGTCCATGGTGTACCCCGCCTTCGCCCAATGATACTGGGATTGCTCCAGCCCCCCGCGACCCCGACTAGCGGGATAAAGCGGAAGGTAATGGATGGCTGGATAAATACTGTTTAATACCACCGCTACACTTGATATAACAGATTGTTGATACTGATCAGATGGACTGAAAGCTTATTCTTTTTCTATTAAAATCACAGTTTGAAAAAGTGCAATTTTCAAATCGGACGAACTACAGTTTTTTATCATAGTCCACATTATCAGTAAGTTTTAATTGGTGAAATGCAGCCTAATAACATGGAGTATGTGTACTGCTTGTAGATCAGTTAGACCAATCAGATCAGACCCATATGCTGTGACATCACAACCACAACAAGCCAGAGAAAGGGGAAATATTTTTTTGGTAACAAGAAAGGTTTTGTTTATTTTGATATTTAAATCTATATGCTGGTCAGATAAAATGCAGTTAGATATGCAGCGATTAGATGGTTCAGCCCTAGCCGTCATGTCATGTCTGGTAATCTGAGATTGTCTGATTAGTTAGCCATGCCTGGGCTGTGTCTTGTAATAGTAGTACTGGTAGTAGTACTGACGTGGCTACCCGGTTCAGGAGAGGTTTTTTGCTGCTGTTTGTTCCTCCAAAGCTAGTAAGCATCTGATTATTAAGCTGGCTGTCAGCAGAAAGGCCTGTGCATGCCAAGTTGAGCCGGTGTTGCTCTGGTTCGTTTAGCCTCACGCCTCAAGCCATGAGAACAAGCCTGTTTGTTTCTACAGGTGGTGTGCACATTTTTCATAGAGCGCTACCGCCTGTCAAAAACAGTGCCACGCCCACAGGAAAGTGGAGGCTGGGTCAGTTTGCATCAGCAACTGAATTATTCTGCAGCTGCATTATGAGAAACATTATGCATTCGTCATTTTTGTGAATCCTCGTTCTGTTTGTGCCTTCATGACTAATGAGTATTGTTTTTTTTCTCACATAAATACATACATAAGTACCCACTGCCTTATATAATGTGTCAGAATTTAAAATTTATAGACATTTGAATCAATAAAAATAGCCAGCAGTGCTGACATTATTGTAACTTGATTTGTAAGTCTATGTTTTTGTTTTCCTCTAAAGTTTTAATTGTGTTTATAGTTAACAAGAGTGCTTCAGTACCAGTAAGCAGCCTGGTGTTGTGTTGAAAAAAGACACATTTACTAAAATCTCTAACATAAATATCTTCCATGTTGCAGGGGCTGTGGTGGTGCACTCTGCTGTCGTTTGCTCTGGCTTATGTTATTCACTTCTGTGTAGCTATTGCAGTGAGAGCTTGTTTAACACCTAATTTTATGTAAGACCTTATTTTAGTGTGTGATGTTGGCAAACGTCAGCCAGTGGCATCTGTGGCGCCAGGTGGATTGGTTTAGCAGAAGGGACCACCATTCTTAACATGTATGCTGTTTGATATTAATCTGTTTCAATACTGTTGTTTTAATTTCTATGTTTGTACAGCGCTTTTAATGACCGCAGTACATTAAATGTGCTATATAAACAAGCTTGTTTTGGTATGTTGTAATAGAAAAAGTGTACGCACATGTTTTGTCCCATAATTACAAGTAGTTTTTGTTTTATTTCGTTTTTTTCCTTAATTACATATGCCATACTGTTTCTTTAGTAATTAATTGGCACATTACAAGCCTGATTGTTCTAACTGTTTTATTTAGATCTTTTGACTGCACTGTTGACATTTGTGTAGGTCAGTGGCTTAAATCTGTCATTAATGTGAATTAATCACATGCATCATAAACAACAAAATAACTAACTTGCAGAACAAGCCTTTGTTGAAAAGGTAGTTTGCTCCGAACACCTCTCAACCGTTCACAGAGGTGACGGTGGTAAGGAGTCACATGCATTGGTTTACTCAACTTCAAAATGGATGCTGTTGCCATTTCGTTAAGTCTAATTATAGTGCATGCACAGTGAAAAAGTAAAAAGCGCACGTAAATTCCGACCTGACAGTTCTCCTCGTGGTCACGTAGCCACGAAATGGATCTCTATTAATGAACTGCTGGAAGCAAATTGTTTTCATGACGAAGGCTTGTTCTGCTGGTTAGTTTGTTTGCTGTTCATGGTGCACCTAGTTTATTCATGTGATGTTATTGATTAGAATTTGTACTTGTGGGTTGTTTCAGGTCACATTGGCGTTCACATTATTGACAGATACCAGTTAGTTACCTACGTGAATGTTAACATGTTATGTTAATAGTTGAAACTGAGTCCTGTAAGGTGAACATGCCTAAAGTGACTCAGATTTAATTTTAAAAATCAGATTGTGCTTCCATCCAAACTGTGAATGTAAGGGTAATCTTATTTAATAGGCTTAGTAGTCTTGTGTACATGTCTAGACCATCTAGTATGTTACATGTGTTTGTGCTTACAAAGTCAAATTTCTGGTATGTGTGACACACTTGGCCAAATAAACCAGACGCTGCTTATTATTCTAAATGTTTCACAAGAGAGTGTTCAGAAAATATGTGTTACATGCTTTGTCTTGGTGAACTCTGTTTGGTTTTGTGTTGTCGTTGGCATCCTTTGTTGCAGGTCAGTGCACTGTGTTGGGCTTTCTTTTAAGTAAGAGAAAGGCATCTTATCTTTCAGAAGAACAGTATGCAATTTCACAGCCTGGAGTTCATGGATTTATCATCCTTTGTTGAGGGAAGCCAAAGCAAAGGAAATCAAATTCTTTGTCCGCAGCAAAAGAAATGAAATTCCTTGGAAACTCTTGAAGGAAATTCCCTGGCAGGCTTGCTCGTACGTTTTTGGCCCAGAGTTCCACCAGCCTGTGTTCTCACCACAGCTGGTGCAGCCACAACATTAGTACTGACAGGATAGAAAACAATACGTTTTATAAGGGCACTTGCTAAAATTAATTTACTCAAAGGCGGTCATGTGTTTAAATCAGTGTTATGGCTCAGTCAGGATAATGACTAGGAACGTAAACTGTGACTACACGGATATTTCAAAGCTTCTGTTTAGTTCAGTTGTGAAGATGTATGCAAAGTCATCCAGAGTGGTTTGATGTGAAATGGTTGTTCTAGAGAAACTCTACGTTGTCCTCTACTTTGTCCTGCTCTGCAGAGTCAATGTGAACTCCAACCAAAGCAGCACGTTGATATTAGTCTGCAACTTTCATAGTCTTCTTGTAAGATAGCTTGATCTGAATGTACTAACTTTGCTAGAATGGCTGCTTAAGGAGTTGTTGGCATTTAGGAGCACTTGATGGAGCACTTTAGAACTTGTCGATCATGGTGAGTCATACAGCAAAATTCGGATGAATTTTTACAGTACGCAATATGTATCCCAATTTTTTGAGACACACAGTGCACTAGTACAGAATGTTTAAAAACTGCCACTGGATATGATTTACTCAACATTTCACTTACTGCACAGCACTAAAACCACTTAAACAGGTCAATATATTATGTCTTCCTTTCAAAACACCCAGTTGGTGCTGCAGTTTGTTAACTATGGATGAGTTTATCATGAGACTACAGTTCATCACAGTTACAATAAAACATATTCATGTTTTCCACATCTGATTAAAGGTGTTGTCATGCCACGCAATATGCTTCACAGTGTTTAGTTTTTGTATGAGGTTTAAGAGCAAATTGGAATGGATAAAAAGTACCAGCAACACATTTATAGTAAAGGGGTCTCTATACCACTTTTGTATGTTACTGCTAATGCAACCTTGAGTATCTGCCAATATCGTTATCAATCTTTTTTTGTCTTTTAAATAACTGTGAAACCAGTATTCTTCTCTTCTTATGGAAGAAATACATAGAATAAAAAGCTCAAAAAATGTCAACATACTGCAGTCTATCAAGAAGTGCACCTTTGAACAAAGTTTTGTTAAGCATTTACTTGATTGTTTAGGCTGTTGGTTTATCTCAGATTATGCTTTTTTATGATATGCTGATGTCCAATCCAGTGTTTTGCCCAGCATTGTGCCAGTTTGATGATTTTAATATTGTGTCAGTGCAACTCTAAATATGAAGAGTCAGTGAACAATGGTTTGTTTAGTTCAGTACGACCAAATAGTACTATTCTTGGTTAAAGCTGACATTAATTTAGCTGCAATCCCTGTACGCTGGTTGCTCTCTAGATGGTATAATCTCTTTTTTTTAATGAGAAATGTAGTAATTCAGTGTTGTAGACAGACTGGCTGTGAACAGGCTAAATATAGAAACAAGTATTGTGGCATAATTTGTCACAATAACAATGAACATATTATTGTACTGCCCACCCTTAATTAATAATTCTTTAGAATCCATTCTCATGCATTTTTTATGAATGAGTTATGTAAGCGCATCTCAACGTTGATAGCCATGAATAAGTGCTTGTGCGTAGCGTTGTGTTGGTCTTTCCTCTTCAGTCAGGTTTAGTCTGACGTCCCGCTGTATTCCACGCAGCTCCTGACTAACTGTCTGAATGGAGACCTTTGTGTGAACCCCTGCCTGCGTCTGTGATGGGTTGAAGGTCATCTATTTATAGGATCTGCAGATTTCTCCACACATCACTCCCTTACCTTTAATCTAATATGCAGGGCTGCCTGTGTTGTTTTTTTCTTTTTCTTCCCCCTCCCCGCTTTCTCTTTTTTCCCCTTTGCAAAAAAAAATCAGGGAGGACGATGTGTTTGCCAGGCCACCATCAGGTCTATCTTGATTATTCCGGCTTTCAAAGGGGGCCATTACGAAAGGAAACGTGTTTCAGACAAGCTAATTTAAACGAGCTGAAGATTTAATGAGTGGACAGGAAGGAGATTGAAATCTGTGGGATTTCAAGCAGCTTGTCTTCGGATGGATGTTTGCGTCTTGTGTTTGTTTACTTTTTAACTGAGTTAAGTAGTCCGTGACCAGTACTGAATGGCAACAAACAACACAGTGCGGGGTTGGTTCGGAGTTGCTGTTGTACCACATAGTTTAGGGAGGTCAGTAAAGTAGAGGTCTTTCCTGACCTAACATTAGGTTGTAATTTGATGGCTGTAGAGCTTGTTACTATTAATTACTTTTAAATCAGTAATATACTGAACATTTTGATGATCAATTGAGTAGGTTTGGGAATTGTGGCTCGATGCTTTTATCCAATATCATATGTACCCATGCCGATTACAGAGCCATTTTATGAAATGTAGAGTTTGGGACTAAATCTATATGGGTTAGCGTTACTGGAAAAAACATGATTTTGTTTTTGTAGGTTTACAGATCAAGCAATGTGTGTCTGATATCATTGTGCATCCCTATAAATGAGTTATCTGAGTTTTCAAAAAAAAAAAAAAGTTTTGAAAAATAGTTAACAATAACAAACCATGCATAGCCTGATAGGAGAGCTACGACTACAAAATCACAGCCATGTTTTACACAGTTTTCTTGTACAGTGTTAAATCTTGAAGTTTATTCATTTTAACATTTAGTGGATTTAGTGGACTTAATACTAACAAACTACGTGTAGCCTTTCATGGATTCCAAAATACTTTTTTGGGGAAAATATTATTATTCAAAAAAGAATTAAATGATGCTGTATAGCAAAACATGTTTATAAATAGATTTGTCTATCACGTCTGTTTCATAATAAAGCAATAGGAGAAATGTCCAAATCCAGCCACACACAAACCGATAAGGTTAATCATGACAGTTCTAGATAGGTATTTTGTCAAGGAGCTCAGCTGTCAAACTTAATTCCATTTTGTTAATTAAACCTAGGGCAACACTGCCAGTAACTGAAAAAGAGAAATGAGACCAGATCAGAGATGAATGTAGGGCCATTGCCTCAGCGATTTACAGAAGGCCTTTCTTACAAAAGAATGAGATTGGGTAAACGGGGTAAGCCACCTTTTTCATACACAACATTTTACTGCTCAAACATTCTTAAAGGGCTCATGTAATAAAAAATCTGTTTCCTCAGACACTGCTTCAACAGATGCTTGATGCCAGTGTTGAGTCTGACTGTTCGCCTATAAAGTTCCAAAGTGCCTTGTTACAGATTATCCTTCTTTTCTGTTGCAGCAATTTAGAAAACTGCAAATACCGCACTTCGTTTTTAGTTGAAAAAAAAGCTTTATCCTTTGACCAACGGCCCTTTTTGATAATTTTTAGATGTGAGAATTGTCTGTTTAAGAAAATGTATTATTATTATTATTATTATTATTATTTTTTGGTTATTATTTATTTTATTATGTATACTGTCAAATATAGTAAGAAAATCTAAAGTGGCCAAAATTGGAAAAGGCTGTTCAGACTTTAAAAAAAGGGAATCAGACCAAGAAAGCTGCAGTTTGTTTGTCTCTACTGCTCAGCCTATGAAAGTTTAGCCCCTCCCATTCAGACTGAAGTCATAAGAAGTGTTTTTACTTATCAGTCATACAGATGTGGAAGCAAAACAACCTGTTTAATTCTGAGAGGTTTGTTGGAAAATGATAATGAACAAACAAATTGCAAATGTTTTTGGTGCACAAGCCTACAGGATACATACAGGATCACTTGTCCTGCCAATTCAGTACATTTGCTGAAGTGTGAAAGCTGTTTTTAGGCTGGGAGCGATCCAGAGAACCGATCTGCTGTCCGCCTGAAATCAGCGGCCTGAGTTGATTTTTTGCTTCAGCTTAAACTTGTGTTTCATGTTTTATGTTTTGTCAAAGTGGAGAAAGAATTCTTGTGGACTTAAGACCTTTTTCTCTGCCGCTTGAGAGTTTGCATTCAAAGAACGTAATGAAAAGCAGCAAGCAAATGAAGTTTAGTACCTACAATTTTAAAAACCTGCACTCAGAAAAGTGACATTTCGAGTTGTGCAGTTGATTCATGGTCATGGGTATGTGCTTAATTTTTGGAAACAAGTGTAAATCGGTCCATATATTATATATTTTTCTAATAGAACATGGACCCTTAAATATTTAAACCATAGAAGGTCCGTCCATCTGTGATTGAACGATTCTGTAGACTAGAGGATGCAGTTGGGCATTAACAATCGTGGACATTGCCTACTGCGACTGCTTGGCTGATCTCAAGACAATAAAGCTATTGTTCAGAAATTCCGGTTAAAGCTGGTGCGACTGACACAGGTTAGAATTAATCCTTCATGGTGTCTTTTCTGAATGCCCCTTGCATTCTAAACAAGAGTCCTGCAGCAGCTCATTTAACAGCCTTTGCGAATGTGATTTGCATCCATCCAAAGCATATATGTCTTGTTATAGTTCAGTCTGTCTACAATATTGTGGCTGAATTTCCTCTTTTTTTTTCATGTTGTATGTAAACGCTGTTATAGTTTTATAAATTTCAATGTTTTGACTCATCAGTTTACATATGGAAACTAATTTACTGTTTTTGTGATGTCACAAAAGTCCTCCAAGTTGCACTAATTTGACTGTTCAGCTTACAGCAGTTTGGCTCCTCCCATTCACACTAGGGTGTAAGAAAATATCGAAATATCAACATATTATGTTCGGTGATGCTGTATCAATTCTCACAAACACAGTATTGATACACAGATTCCTGGCAGAATCGTTGTGTGTTGTGTTTAAACCTCGGACCACTAGATGGCAGTGTTGTAATCCATTTTCAGCTCCACTCCAACATTAACAATTAGCACAAGGGCGCAATGCTATTGTAAGTATTGGCAAACCTGTTCATCCAGTGGTGTATTTTAGTAGGATTTGACAAATCCCAAAATGTATCACTTTGCTCGCAATATCACAATAAAGTGTGATATATTAAATCAGTATGTATCACGATACGTATTGTATCGCCAGGTTTTTGCCAATACACAGCCCTAATTCAAACTGTAGTTGGAGTGTTTCTGCTGCTTTTTGAGATTGCTACAATACCTGGCAACCAATCGGAATCGGACGTTTACTGACATACATAAGTCTTAAAGGCACAGTTACTAAAACAGCTTGTTTTAGGGGTAAAGAGAATATAGCCATGTGTTGGATTTTGTGGATTGTGGTGCCCCCAATGAATGTTATCCTCAGTGTTTATTAGTTCTACTAAACTGGAAAGCAAAATCACAATGTGACCAGTATCAGTTCACCGACGTCGATAGTTCTTCACTCGGCACTAGATTAATGTGACATGATGGTTGTACTGAGTCTCTCTCTTTGAGAACTTTTTTTGTCACCTGGGTGAATGTTTAAAATTCCTCAGCAGTGCATTGTTCAGAGTCCATGGTGGGAACATTAGGTTGTTTAAGCTGTTGTTGAGCTCACTCCTGTCACAGCAGTTCTTTACAGTCTGACACTGCATTATATTGTTGCCGTCATGCGTCTAACATGGAACAATTTTATTTAAAAGTTCAGCCCATGCTTTAAACATATAGATGTAGTCTGAGGAAAGATTTTATGACTGTAGCTGGGAAGAAAACTTTGTAAACTGGATGACTCTGCTTCAAAGGGAAATGCTACCAAATGTTCACTGTATAATTTAATTGTTGCTACATATAGTAATACAGAGTGATTTTATGTGAAATGGTTAATTGCAGGAAAACTTGCTGACTCAGATTTCTGTAGTGGTGGTGGTAGGATCCAGTCCAGTCACCATGTCTACAATGCAAATATAACCATTGTATTTACTATTCAAAGCCACCAGTATCTTCCCAGTTTTTGTTTGGGGTGTTGAGAAAGTTTGAATGGTCATAATTCTGGGGTAAAAAAAGGAAAGAAAGGTTTTCTTTAGGGACTGTGGCACAATGCATACCCCTCCAACATAAATGTATTAAAAACTTTCTCATTTAGAAATAAATGTCCAAGACATAAAACACCATATTTATAACCATTTTATACACATTCTCTGAGGGAACTTTTAGAGGTATTAAACACTTCAGATGTCTGGTTCTCATCACCGCCGCTGTGAGCAATTCTGACTCTGCAAGTTTCTCTAGAACAGAAGGTTTCAGACCTCTTTGTTGACGTTTCAGCCCTGCAGGATTTGGAATTCCCCTTTAAACTAGAAGGCCTTACTCATGAAATGAGTTGTAAAACTGTTATGCCCCTCGCTCTCTTCTGAGCGACTGTCTTTTGTGCCAACTGCTGCCAGTGATCAAAACAAGCCGTCTAAAGTGGTTTCTGTTGTTTTGAGGTTTTGTAAGATCACTGTTTTGTGAGAGTAAGTGCTATTAGCTGCACTAATCTGTGTAGCATACTGCAAGACTTCAGAATCAAAAAATGTTATCAAACCTAAAAATGGTGTCATGCTGGACCCCTACAGCTTGTATTAGCCTCAAAGGCCTTTCCTCTACACATTCAGTGCAGATGTTTGCTAAGTCGCTTGCCTCCAGTCCAGTGAAAATTGCATTATGGCTCCAGCATTCCCATCTCTCAGGTCCTGGTCCTCATTACGAGTCTTCTCTACTTGCATTTCTGTGTGCCTCGTTACCAGTCGTCATACGATTAACTCCTTGTTTGAAAGGAAAAATGCCTGTTCAATTCAATAGAGGGGGCTAAATGGGTTCTAGTGAGGCCAGATCCCAAAGACAACTGTCTGGTGGGTTGATGAGGAATTCATTTTTCCTCTTTTTAAGAATATTTTTTATATAGTACCTAAAGAGGTCCTATTATGCTTTTCTGGTTTATCCCCTTAGTGTGTTAGGCCAGTCAAAGCACACTATCCTTATCGGGAGGTGCAGCTTATACACAGGAGTGTGGTGCATGTAAATCTATTCAGATAGACCCTAAAAAATAAAATTATAGACATTGAAAATGAGCATAATAGTATCCCCTCTAAACAAAATGTTCCATTCACAGCACTGTCTTTTTAAACTAAACTGCAGCAACAGCCTGTTTTGAATGTATTGTTTTGTTGACGTCACTAAAACCATCTGTCTGTTCACAAGCAGTTTCGTTCCACCCTCTCACACTAAACTTCTAAGGAATGTTTTAGCCTGGATTGCTTTTTGATTGCGGCACAGTGTAGTAAATTCAATCATAAAAGAGCTTATTTACGTATCCTTAATGGAATCGTAACAAAAAATGCATGTATGAAATCAGATTGGTAAAACATAAGTCATGTAATATCAGTACTAGGGTTGTGAGCAAATTTCAAGATATCCAATATAGTAATATGTTAACTGATACTGTATTGATTCTCAAACACAGTATTGATTATTAATTAACTGTTCACATGCAACGATTCCTGGTCGATAGTGAATCATTGTGTGTTGTATTCAAACCTCTGACCACTGAATAGCAGTGTTGTAATCCATTTTCAGCTCCACTCCAACATAAACAAGCAGCACAAGGGTGCAATGCTGTTGTAAGCATTGGCAAACCTTTTTGTACAGTGGTGTGTTTTAATAGTAGTATTTAAAAAATATATCGCAATGTATTACTTTGCTTGCAGTATCGCAGTATATCGCAATATATTTGTGTGCTGTATCACGATATGTTTTGAATGGCCAGGTCCTTGCCAATACATAGCCCTAATCAGTACTCGCACCAATACACCAACACAAACTTGTAGCTCTACGGGTTCTGCTGTTTTCGTTAGTAACATGATTTATTTGTGATTACGCTGTAATTTTAAGTTAATTATTTTGAGCAGTGCATGAACAGTGATTTTAATTTCACCTAAATGACCTCAGTGACAAATTGTCAGTTTGCATTTTCTCTTCAGGCACTGTGGGTTATGTCATCTAAGCTGTGGTCTCTAGCTCTTTAGTTTTGGGGCACAACTTATGCAACCCGCTAACCGAAAGCACTAGTGATGAGACACTGTTATGCAAGGTTTCAGCAGGAGCAGTGCAGGGAGCACTCAATCTTCTTAGCCCTCATCAAAATTCCTTCCTTAGAGGCATACGGCAGACCTAGAGGACATAAAGAAGCTCATCTTCAGCTCTTGGCCGTGTCTCGTGGAAACTCTCCAGGGGATTGGTGTAAACCCTCCAGTTGTCCAGATGCGTCAGTGCTCTTTATTATTAACAGGCTAGCGGCGAAGCCTGCATGTTTGGAGCAGTACTGGATGATATCATCTATGCGGGTATTTTTGTATCTGTGTTGTACAATAACGCGTTGAGTCAAAGTAAGGGTACACATGATACACAGATTTCACGATACAGTGTATAATGTTGTTTCTGCATCACGATTTATTACATTTTTCATGTGGAATTAAAAAAAAGGACATTTACATTTACAGTGAATCCAGAAAAGGCTGTTGCTCAGCTGTATTGTATGGACTGGAGAGTGAACGATATAAGCATGGAAGCATGGGCTCATTAGCGACTAATACAAACATAACTGTTCTCTGATGCCAGAATAATTGAATTTAATCCATAATGCACGCTAGTTAGGAGCTCCTCCTATATGAGGGATGGTTCTGGTGGTCTCAGAAGGACCTTCACAGATACTTGTTGTATGCAGACCAAATTGTCTCAGATGTGTGCAGAATGTGGCAGGAGATGTGGACTAGCTGAAAATGGCTTGTGACACACAAAGCTACTAATGTTGAGTGTCAGAGGAGAAGCTTAAGATTTCTTAAGACAGTCATGATGTTTAACTCCTTCGATAGCAGGTTTATTATTTACTTATTAATCTTCAGAGCTCGTGAACAAAGTCGTTCCGCATGGTTATATGTGAAATAAGCTTTTTAACTCAGGCATTAAGAAGAGTATTTATCCTGGAGGTTTGACGCTCTTATCTAGATGGTTTGACAAAATATGGATGTTCTGTACAATAGATTGAAGATTGCAGAGAACATTTGGGTACTTTTATCTAGAGGTGTGAAATATTTGCCGTGTTAACGATGCACAAGCTGATGCTGTCGAGTATGCTACAATCAGAAACGCCTTGACTCCACGCATTCACTACTTTATGCTTTAGTACAGGCTGCAGCAAGTGCACATTGAGAGTGCCCAAACTGTGTGCTAGCATAGGGTAAAGCTGGCTTAGCTGCCTAAACAACACACCTAAAGCTGAAAATGAGTGAACACACTGCGCCAGGGGAAGAAACCCAGACACCACCAGCCTCGCAGTCTACCGCCTTAGATTGAACTCCTAGACGAGGATCATCTTCACTCTCATGAAGCTGGTCTGGATCTGAAAAAACTGATGTTGCTCAGAAGACGGCAGTTTACAGACTTTGTAAAGAAGCAGCCGTTAAAAATCACTCCACAGCTCACCTTTTCCATCAACAAACCACCACACAGAGTATGAGGAGTATGAACAGAGTATAAGGACTATGAAAAGAGTATGAGGATATTACTATCGTTTAAGCAGTGCAGGCTAGTAAAATATAAGACTTTTGCAAACACACGAGTCATTCAGTGTTTTGTTGTTGTCGCACTGATTGGTGTCACACTTGAAATTAATATAATTACCAGGTATGAAGGGTTCATGCCACTATATTATAAAATTCCCCATCCAAACTTAAGTTATTATGTGATGTATGATGACACAGCACAACATTTTGGCCAGTGTTCATTTAAATACATTTTTGAAAATACAATGAATGATGAGTAAACAATGCTGAAAGAGCCTCCTAGAGGAGATGTTGTATGTATGTATTAATGAACATTCTATGTTTTTTTAATAACTCAAACGTGCTAGATATCTTAAATGTTGCTATCTTATAGTTTGTTCACACCCATACCTTCCATTAATTTTTTTTTGTAAGTTTTATGAGTGGATTATATCTGCCCCTTGGTTGAATTCAGTCAGGCTTGAATTTGTTTTACGTTTGTGGGGAGGTTTTGAGACAGACCCGTTATCATGTGATACCACTTTTAATAATTGGGAGAATCATAGTATGTTCTGTGCTGCACAGTTTAATGCAGAGCACTCATCAGACAATTAAAATGTATTTCTCTGTATTTCTCTGTAAGCGTCTTTACAATGTTTAATAATCAAACAGATCCTCACTATCATTGGGTAATCCACTTGACGTAAGTTAACTAAGGTAATCACATGCTTTTTGATTCACTTTCAATGCTCACTCAGCAACTGCGGCGTCAGTAGCTACTTTCTAATGACGTCCAGGCTTTCACAGAGCTTGAGGAAGGACAGTCTGTTTGCACACAATTGCACATTTTAAACATTACATCGAAGAATTAAGAGCAGTTATTTTACCTTTGTTAAACCTATTGCTAGTTTGCCAAGACATCATATAAAAATCAGTTTACAGCAATACAGCAAACACTGTATAGATACTCATACTGCCACAAGTTTATCCCTGATGCACTACCGTATGGATAAATTGAACACGGGCCTAGATGCCAGTGTGAGAAGTGCTAAAGGAATCACTTTAATTCAGTAAAGTGCATAATATGGACAACACAGTGTTTGAGCTAGTTTCGTGGCTCATTGTTTGTGTTTGTGTGTGTGTGTTTTGGAGGTGGGGGTGCCTGTCTGCTTTGCATGAGGACTGCGTTGTCGTTTGTTGTGTAAACAGTGTGACGTGGAGGAGCAGTCACAGAAGAAACTAATCACACAAGCACACCTACACAAACAGATGAGGCTGAAATTCTTGCCCCCAGCTGATTGCTTGTCCTGCACTTCCACTGTTGTCTCTGCTAAACTGTCAGATCCAACCTGGATGAAGTGTCAGTACCAGAATTGTTCTTTTTGACAGGTTGTCATGTCCTGCTTTGCATTTTCTGCATTTTTGTGGATTCTGCTGCTTTGCGGTTGGCGGTCCTCACACCTGCTGGATTTGTTTTTTTGTACTGAAACAATGGAGCCATGTGTAATGTGACAAGTATAGGCCCAAACTGTACATAGTATTTTATACATGGAGTTAGTGCTAGACTGTTGGATGGATTGAGGACAGCTTTTAATAAAGCTACTTGTTCTGTTGTTTAGGTTGATTGTTGAAGTGCTGAATTGCTAAATTGCGACCCAATGTATTTAGTCCTTTATTGGTCACTTTCAACTGATATTTCTGTCTAATTTTGTTGGACAGTTGGCAGAATTATAGGTTTATATGTAGTTCAGCCATAACATTTAAGACCACCTCCTCATATCTACACACACTGTCCATTTTATCAGCTTCATTTTTAGGTGTTCTTTGTAGTTCTACAATTACAGACTGTAGTCCATCTGTTTCTCTGCCTACTTTGTTGGCCCCCTTTTACCCTGCTCTTTAATAATCAGGACCCCCAAAGGACCACCACAGAGCAGCTATTATTTGGTGGTGGATCATTCTTAGCACTGCAGTGACACTAATGTGGTGGTGGTGGTGTGTTAGTGTGTGTCCACTCAATTTCCTCTGATAGATATAATTTGTGTAGTCCTTCATCAGTGGTCACAGGATCCTGCCCACAGGACAACACTGCTGTGTCGGATCCACTCATACTAGCGCAACAAACTAACACACCATCATGTCAGTGTCACTGCAGTGTTGGGAATAACCCACCTCCCTAATAGTACCTGCTCTGTGGTGGTCATGTCGGAGTCCTGACCTTCAAAGAACAGGGTCAAAGTGGACAAACGTATGTATGCTGCAAGTCACCTTCTCCAGACCAGAGATGAATTGATATGGGAAATTTATTTATATATATAAAAATTTCCCATATCAATATATATATAATGTGTTGGGGGTGTGTGTACATATATATCAGTGAATCTCTGGTCTGGTGAAGGTGAGGTGTTGTAGGAGGGTTTTTTTTTTTCTTCATACAAATGGCCGTCGTTCATCTAAGTGCACATGTATGTCATATGAAACCATAAACATTTTAGCCCCATTTTTTAAAATGTGAGCCAACTGCATAACAAAGCCCGTCCTTCCAGTTTAATGCTTAGAGCACCTTCAGTACGTGTCTTTAAATGAGTGACTTTATTGATTGTGAGCTGTGATCAGACAAATTTAATATGGCGTGAAAGGTGTAAACAGGTGAGACAAACCTGTCATACGACCTCTCTCGACCTTTCAGCTTTCTGTGCCACTTATTCTGTTTCACACATTAACTTCACACGGCTTTGGCCCAACGCATCAGAAATGGACCAGTCAACGCTTCACCCACAAGGTGTAATGAGCTTCACAGCATTTCGGCGAAAATCCATTTCAGCCTGAGGAGAAATTATAGAACACAGTTCAGTTTTTATGAAATGTCTGCTTTTATTAGTGCATTATTTACTTGTAAGTGAAACGATGAATGGAGACAGTACATGCACAGTTTAAATGTTAGTTAGTTGTTTGGGACAAACCTACAAAAGAAGGTTTAGAAGTGGTGGTGGCACTTACTATCACTATCCACAAATTTTACACTAAAGTTTGAGATCTTTTGATTTAGAAGCCTGAATAGTTTGCCAGGTAGTAATATGCAATATGTAATTAGCAAACATACAGGATAAACAGAGATGTGATAACTAAATATGTATACATAGTATAATGATTTTTGTACAGTAGGGTTGGGAGGTTGTACCATAGCGTTTAAAGCCGAGGATGGTGTTTCAAACTTCAGAATTTTTTTTCTTGTAAACTGAGAAATATACACAATATGTCCATTTACATTTCTGACTAAGGAGCTTGAACAGCCTTGGCTTTTCTGCCAGGTACTGTGAGGGGAAACCCGTGCGCTGGAGCTCAATGGTGTTCAGTTTAAACAGTCTGAGTGAAGTATGCCCCGTAGCACGTAACCGCAGATAGTGCCTGGGGCGCTTTTATTTCTTCCCCACGTTTCCTGCCAATAGTGACCTCATCAATAAGTCATGAAAGGGTTGCAAGCCCTCATTCTTTGACTTTCACAGCAGATGTTCTGCCTCACTTCAGTGCTACAGTTGAACTTTTAACTGCGAGTGTTTGTTTGTGTTGGAAAGTAAAGATGAGGTGTTCGACCTGCCAGGCAGCTGCTTTACAAATATTTTTTTTTTCATTGACTTGTTCATGTACAGCAGCTACATTTAGTATGATTAGAAGGTAATCACAGAACTTGTTGAATTTGTTTTGAACTGTGAGAATTTGTGAAGACTTTGAATGTAGGTTTAATATTTTTTTAGGTTTAACATTTTCATACTTGCTGTTCAGCTTTGGATTCTGTTTTGTTATTTCGTCTAGAGTTCCATGTTAATAAAACTGAATTGAATATGATAAATGAAGCGACATAAGTTCATGTTAAATACCAGTCAAATGTTTTAGTACACTACCAGCCAGACGTTTTAGATCACTACCAGCCAAACGTTTTAGTACACTACCAGCCAAACGTTTTAGATCACTACCAGTCAAACGTTTTAGTACACTACCAGTCAAACGTTTTAGTACACTACCAGCCAAATGTTTTAGATACACTACCAGTCAAACGTTTTAGATACACTACCAGTCAAACGTTTTAGTACACTACCAGCCAAACGTTTTAGATACACTACCAGTCAAACGTTTTAGTACACTACCAGCCAAACGTTTTAGTACACTACCAGCCAAACGTTTTAGATACACTACCAGCCAAACGTTTTAGTACACTACCAGTCAAACGTTTTAGTACACTACCAGACAAACGTTTTAGATACACTACCAGTCAAACGTTTTAGTACACTACCAGTCAAACGTTTTAGATACACTACCAGCCAAACGTTTTAGTACACTACCAGCCAAACGTTTTAGATACACTACCAGCCAAACGTTTTAGATCACTACCAGTCAAACGTTTTAGTACACTACCAGACAAACGTTTTAGTACACTACCAGTCAAACGTTTTAGTACACTACCAGTCAAACGTTTTAGTACACTACCAGACAAACGTTTTAGATACACTACCAGTCAAACGTTTTAGTACACTACCAGTCAAATGTTTTAGTACACTACCAGCCAAACGTTTTAGATCACTACCAGTCAAACGTTTTAGTACACTACCAGTCAAACGTTTTAGTACACTATCAGTCAAACGTTTTAGTACACTACCAGTCAAACGTTTTAGTACACTACCAGTCAAACGTTTTAGATACACTAGCCGCCAAAAGATTTAGAACTTTTCTAAAATGTTTGGCTTGTGGTGATCTAAAATGTTTGGCTGGTAGTGTACATCATGCAAACTTTGAACTAATTGTAAGTTTCTCTGATGTGCTTTATGATTCTACTTATTGTTAAACTTGGTATTCATAGTTGTTTCTTTTATTAGAGAAATCAAACTAGCAAGTTACATTACTTAATAAATATTAAATACACAAATAATAATTCATCAAAAGAATGAAAGCAAAAACTGCCTGCCAGACTTTTTTTTATAACAGAAGTGTAGCTTTACATGTGCATCATGCATATTACCAACTAATCATTGTCAGTTTTGTGGAGAAGGTCAGTTTAAATGAGAATTGTGGTAGCTCTGATGCCAACAGATGAAAAGAGGGAAGTTTTGAGATAGGGGAGGCATTAATGTGGTGGTGAGCACTTCTCCGCAGGGAAAGGCTCTCACATCTGTGTTATGGTGGCGATTTGTCCGTAAAGGGAAGGGTGTGAATGGTGCGGAAGTGTGAGGCTGTAAATACTTGCACATAAAGTGTTGTGGCTGAATGACCACTTCTGAGTCACACTGGAAATGTGATGTCAGAAATCTAGTGAGAGGCCAAAGACTCCTACTTCTAAATAAAACGCATTAGGTCATATAACAAGTGGACAATATGACTATATGTAGTCGTTAGTGTGATGAAACGTGGCAACCCCTTGTTTTTAATTCCCACCACTGGAAAGAAGTCAATCGTTTTTTTACAGTGAAACATTTCATATCAGGCCACTCTAAATGCCCATGTTTACCTCTCAGCAATTGAAGTATTAAAAATATACTTTCCTTCTTTCTGCTTACGTTTGTGCCTGCACAAGCTTGTATGCTGTGTGCAGTTATGTTTTCCCCTGTTGTGTATTCTTCACCAATGCAGGGACATATTATGATGTGTTTCGTGACAACAAGAAACCCTTATCACAGTTCATCTGTGCCTTTTAAGGTGACCTTGGTAAATGTTGTGACACTTCATGTCTTTGTTTAAAATAAAACCAGTTTTATATTTTGGTTTATATTTCGTTTTGTGCTAGCTAGGCATGCTAGCTCTGCTGTTTGCTGATAATCACTGATACTCACAATTGGAGAAATATCAGCTGATCGCAATCACATATTTCGATTAAAAATCGGCTGATACATAGCCAGTTGATCCTTCCATCTCCATTCTTAATACTAAAGCTTTACCAGACTGTATCTCATTATTTTAACATGGAAGTACACAGTTTGTTGGCCGTTTTCCTCAGTAGCTGTAGACTTTTGTGAAAGTAATATGTAGGCGCCAGTGCGCCAACGGTCTGGTAGATTTGCTGTGTGGCGCCTGTTGCTTCCTTGTTTTTCAAAAGTTTACAAATTACATGTGTTTCACACTGCTGGAGATGTTTGTTTTAATCGAGGATGTAGCTGCTCTGTTTTGTCAGCTCTGATATTTATCGCCTCTCCGGCGAACCATCACATTCTTATCTCCTGTTTGTCTGTTTATTGATTACTCCTTGTTCCTGTCTGCCTGTAGGATGTGGCGGATCAGAACAAATCTTCAGCGGCTCTGTTCCAGCTGGAGGAGGAGCCCTTCTCCTGGCCGGGTCCGAAAACGCTGCGTCTTCGCCGAACCTCGATGGGCTTTGGCTTCACTCTGCGCCACTTCATCGTCTACCCACCAGAGTCCGCTGTACATTCTAATTTCAAGGTTTGTCTGATCATTGAGTGTCTCATCATGGCTGCTTATTATTTGTAGATGTTTTGGTCTGTCTAAGGTGAACCACAAAAGGAATACTAGAGTGGGCTCACTACAAGATCAAAGCACCTTACACTGTTATTAAGAACAATTAAAGCCAAGATAGTTTCGCTTAGATAATTAAAAGTCCCAGTTTGAAGGTTTTAGCTAGACTGTGTGACCATTTATTGTTGGAGACCAGCGTATGCCAGTATGTTTGTTCCCCCCTCGCTCTCAAATAGCACCTGACCTCAGTATACGGAGGATGTAGTTGCTCTGAGATAGCATGGGGCTGTTTCAGTTCACTCCCACTTTTCATAAAGACTCAGTCAGAGACTGCCTCTACCAGTGAAGTTTCTAAAGCTTTTACCATTTAAACCTCAAACCGAGAAACTCGTAGCTTTTCTTTGGTATTTAGCATATTAAATTGTAAATACTGTTTGACCAGAGGGTCCCAAGGTTTCTTCCTCCAGTCTGAGGGAGTGTTGCCACTGTCGCTCCTGGCTTACTCACTGGGGAATATGTATGTAGTAATGGTCTGTTTTTAACCTTCTGTAAAGCTGCTTTGTGATAACATTGTTGTAAAAAGCGCTACACAAAATAAACCTGAATTTAATTTTATTATACCGAATGTGACGGAACTTAAATAGTGATATTTATAGATAATTTCATAGTGATTTTTTTATTTCATTGGCCTTAAGAAACTGAATAGTCTGGCCATGTGATTCTATTATTGTATTATTATTGCAAGGTTGTATTATGACGGGAAGCTTTAACAGTAGTTTGCTCAGAGATTGAATTTTAATTTATCATTGTGTCTTTAAAGGCCAATCTCTGTGGTTAAAACCAGGTTACTTCATGGGAAAATGTTGTAAATGGGTATTGCGTGTTTTTTTCCTTGGGTATTCCCCAGAGTCGTCTAGACTAATGTTGTATGACTAACT